>CM074970.1:13087922-13109292 GCA_037577455.1 Pangasius macronema
AGAGTTTGTTTCCTAGCATCACCGAGCCACTGCTCCTGGGGTTCCCTCTCTGCCTGACCCCAGATTACTAGCTGGAACGTGGTCAAATAATAATAATAATAATAATAATAATAATATGTTCTGAATTTGTTGAATTTGCTAAATCATATTCCCGTTGTAAAGTCCTGACCGTATGATAAACTCTGCACTGTGACCCTAAGCTGTGTCAGCTGGTACAAATGACATTTTTATTCTTCGTAACAGAATAATCCGCTGATTCGTTTAGTATTCACTGAAGTTTATTCTGGAAATTTCTGCTGATTATTATGGAATTTATTATGAATTATTTTCAAACTCTGTATTTTATTTTGAAATTCTCTGTTCACTGCTCTGGAATTATCTGCTGATCATCCTGACATTTTCTGTGATTGTTTTTTGAATTATTATTTTTTTTTTTTTGCTTACTGGAATTTCCTCTGATTATTCAAGAATTCATTGCAGAAAAATGGGCAATTTATCAGTGGATTTTTTCAAAATAATTCTCTGTTCATTACACGGGAATTCTTCGAGGATAGTTCAGGCGTTCTCGGCTGGATGTTTCGTTCCATATTCTTAACTGTACTGACTGAATAAATACCACCATGCAAGCATACCTTAAATAACCTATGCCTACATACGTACACACTTTCACACACACACACTCTCTCTCTCTCTCTCTCTCTCTCTCTCTCTCTCTCTCACACACACACACACACACACACACCTNTCTTCACCGCCACACCTGTGTATCTAAGAGAGCGTGAGTCTAAAGCTCACACTGACACGCACTCTCTGTGTCAATTAGGTAGCATTATGAAATCTGTTTATTTTTTTCCAGTTTTAGTTTCCAAACATCACTTTATCAATGTTGACTATGAAAAAAACATTTCGCAAACATTAACTGCATGAGATGCGCTAACGAAGACTATGATGCTAACTGTCTGAGCCGAATTTTGTAGCTGAGATTGTGTTTCTTAGCATTTTGAACATTGTTGAGTGCTGATTGCGGTGCTAGTGGCTTGTTCATTATTCCCGTGCATCTAGCTAACATTGACATAAAAGCACTGGAGGATCTGCAAAGAATAGCATTTACTACTAGAACAAAAGCTGAACGTATTCATATGGCAAATAATAATCGCTATTTCTCCAAATTCCTGCATTTCTGACTGTTTAGTCGACGTGAAGCTGCTTTCAGTTTGAGTCACAAGACAAAAAAGTGAGTCGTATAGAACAGGATAATTATGACAAATGTTTACACAGAGAAAACACTCATGTCTCTCTCTTTGGCAGCGGTGACAATAATATCAACAACAATAATAACACTATGTTCACAGTGTGATTGGCGCGATTGGCAGGATTTTCTGGCAGCAAGTGTTGCCAAGCAGTGATCCAGGTAACGTGGCCACTTCCTCTGCAACTGTGGCACTCTGGGAAAAACCTGTGCTGCATCAATGAGGCCCAGGTGTGTGTGTGTGTGCGTGTGTGTGTGTGTGTGTGTGTGTGTGTTGGCAGGTGGACCTACATGACTGCCAAAGCAGACAAAATGTAGGCCGTCCTTCACTATTTTAGCCCGGCTTTGAAAAAGACATCATCATCATCATCATGATCATTTTGAAAGAACAATTAACGTGTAAAAAGTAGAGTTGGAGAAAAATACTCGTCTCTGATTGGCTGATAGCTGTCCGATACTCTTACGAGCTCCTTGATCATTTCTTTTATTCCTCGTTTATAAACAGGGATTTCCACAGACAGCAGCGGTGAGACGCTTCCATCTGACAGCCACATTTACACGAGCAAGTTAGGAGAAATGTTATGCGCAGTACGTTCCATACCCAGAGGAGGGCCGGCGGAGAGATTTGAGGTTTGGGTCTTGTTTAGGCGATGAACGACGGCCAGAGAATTAACGAAACACAAATAAACCGAACCCGTTCAGATGGGTTCCATGTGTGTGTATGAAAGGATCAGGCACTGTGATCAAACCCAAGACAAATACTACGCAGACGCAGAACAGGAAAAGTAATTGTGCTCTTTCCACAGAAGGGGGGGGGGGTGTGAGGGGAGGGGTTAACACCGGGATCCACAAGAAGGACATTACTGCATATATCATATTTGTCCTACATTAAATCTGAGTGCAACAATATTACACACAGTCAACGCTGTGGGTCTAAACCATAATCTCTGTCTCTCTCTCTCCCTCTCTGTTACTCACCCACTTTGCCTCTTTCTCTCTCTCTGTATGTGTCTCTGGGTCTCTGTATCTCTCTCTCACCCTGTCTCTCCCTCTCTCTTTCTCTCTCTCACTGTGTCTCGATCTTTCTCTCTCCCTTCGTGTCTCTCTCATTGTCTCTGTCTCTCTTTTGGTCTCGCTCACTCTGACTCTGTGAGTGTTTTTCTCTTTCTATCTCTCTTTCTCTATCTCTGTAGCTCTGTCTATCTCTGACTCTGTGTGTGTCTCTGTCTATGTCTCTCACTGTCTCTCTCTCTGTGTCCATCTTTCTCTCACTCTGTGTGTCTCTCTCTTTGCCTGTGTGTGAGCGCGTGTCTGTCTCTCTTTCTGTCTCTCTCCCTCACTCTGTCTCTCTTTGACTTTGTGTGTGTGTCTCTCTCTTATTGTCTGTCTGTCCGTCTGCCTGTCTCTCTCTCTCTCTTGCTCTATGTGCCAAGACAAAGACTACGTCTGAACAAATCTGTGTGTTTTCCAAGTACGTCTTAAAAATAGCCCTCACTATCCCGATGTGACCTGCAGATGTATGTGTGTGTATGTGTGTGTGTGTGTGTTATACACACACAGTGTGTTATGGCCTGGGCCAGTTGCCACACTTGAGACGATCACCGTGATTTTTAAACCCTGCTTCTCCATCCACAATCCTGACTGATTGTAAATATATGGACTGGATCGGGCCGAATTTGTTACCTCACAGTACCGGTACTGTCCGTATAAAACTGCGCTACAATGTCACAAAGCAGCTTAAAACCCTATGAGGTCCAAAAACCTGAAAAGCTAGCTAGATCGCTGAGAATACGAGGACACGAATCGAGACTCGGATATTGAAGTAATCTTTTTTTTTTCCGAACGCATTTCTCTATGCTGTTTCATTAGTTTCTTATGAATTAAAAGATGTTACACAATTAATTATTTTATACAAATTGTCATGGCTACCTCGAGCAGCTTTTGTTCCAGTACAGCTTGGCTGAGCTTTAGAGTCTGACTGTAAATGTGTTTGTGATTATAGTATATTTCAAGAGACACTCAAAATAACCATTTTATATACAGTAAAGTACATAGTGCTCTCTCTCTCTCTCTCTCTCACTGACTCACTCTGTCTCTCGTCCATGTAGGAGTCGAAACTGGGCGCTGAGCCATGCTGCATGGATCAACGCAACCTGCCTCTATATACAGTCTCTCCATCCCTCTTTTTGCTCCATATCATGTGGTAATCGGGACCCTGCTCTTCCCAACACCTCTTCCAAGCACGGCGGCCATGTCACCAGACGGGCGGTGTCTCCATGCCGACCGACATTGCCCTCGTCGCACCTTGGATTTTGCCCAAGCAAGGTTTACTGGGACACACGGTTGCCATGGCACCAGTCGAAATCAAAGCCAATCGCCGATGGAGAATGGCTTGTGTGTGTGTGTGTGTGTGTGTGTGTGTGTGTGTGTGTGTGTGCGTGTGTGTGTTGGGGGGGGTATATGCTAAGAGTTTGCTTGTTTTTCTTTGGAAAGGGCGCAGGGTGGATAGCAAGTGTGTCAAATTATTACTAAACAATAATAAACTTCTGAGAGTTTTCTAAGGATAAAACATGACTTTAAAAAAATTCTTTACAGAAGAAGCCTCAGTTAAGTCCAAACAGGAATATATAACAGCTATTAAAAATAAAAATGCCGAAATTATAAATGAATGAAATCTTAAATGTAAAGCAAGAGAGATTCGCAATAAATTCAACATTAAAAAACCTGAAGTTCATTCATCTGTCCTTCGTGCAAACCGTTGACTGACTTTACACCAAGCGAAGGTGCGACTGGAGGCATTAGCAGCTAGTTGGCACCCAAGTCTTACTGGCAAACTGGTGTGTACGCAACACACACACACACACACACACACACACACACACACACTCCATGGTAAAGCTGGCACTATCGTCTGGACTTCAGCATCGGTCACCGTGAATGCCGTCCTGTGCTGTCATGGCAACCAGAGGCCGAGACCCGGACACCAGACGGAGTGTCAGGTGCCAGACGACACTGATCTTCACACATGCATGCACATAAATGTACATGCCACCATTCACACACACACACACACACACACACACACACACACACAGGTTATCCACGAGGAGCTTATCACATGACAATCATCTCTACAAACACACATACACATAAACACACATAGACAAACCCTGTCACACTGCTACACAACCCTGCTTTCTCTTTCTCTCACTCTATCATCCTGTTCTGTGGGTAAACAAACAGCAAGCTTTCCTCTCCTCCACACGGCGACGAGCCACATGGGGGTCGAGAGAGAGGAGATGCTCTTCCTGTTCAATTCTGAGCTACACTTATTTACACACGTTCATTTGGTTTTGGGTTTAGGAGTCTGTGTAGCAAAAAGGTGTGATGTATTTACTCTCTTGCCTTCCCTCTTTTCTGTTAGCTTAGACATCCGAGATTTGCTGGGTTGACGTCTGAACATGTCACACTCCTGAACAAAACAACAAATAGAGGATAAAGGTGTGTCAATAGTTGAGCTAACTGTAACGTGGCAGATGTTTGAACGGATGATTGAACCAGCATTTGATTTACTCTTCAATGGCTTTGTGTAGCAGTAAAATAGTTTCATTGTTTCAGCTTGCACCTTGTGGTGCCTTGTGGCTAGTTGTGTGAAAG
This sequence comes from Pangasius macronema, assembly GCA_037577455.1. Taxonomy (NCBI): domain Eukaryota; kingdom Metazoa; phylum Chordata; class Actinopteri; order Siluriformes; family Pangasiidae; genus Pangasius; species Pangasius macronema. Next base: position 13,092,829 of record CM074970.1, read on the forward strand.
TTTCACAGGTGGATTTTTCACAGGTTGGTCCCACCCACCAGCTAGGTTGGTGAAGGTGAACACATGCTTCCTCTGATGCCTGCAATTGGCTAGTACCACTGTGATTGACAGGGAAGAGAGAATGTCCCGCCCTCCCAGAGAGCACTAAAAACATTTTTTTCCATCTTGACTTCCGGCCATGGATATGGCTACAGCGAATGCTTTTCTATTGTGTGAGATTTTAATTTCTGTCATATTGATTGACAACTGATGTCAGCCAACATACATAAACATAAATCATAAAGGATTTAACACCACAGAGTAGCCAAGAGCAAGAACACCACTGCACCTGTGAGAAGAGTGTCAGTTTCAATGGGAGTTTTGATGTTTATGCTGTCATAAACAACCTACATCACAATTCAGGTCTCATCCTTTGTTCGTTTCCTTCTTCTCTTCGTCATCGTCTCAAGGCCATGTCCAAACTTTTGCTTCATAAAAATGCAAGTCAGTCCGGAGCCTCTGAGATTCTGTCTCTTCGGAAAATGCTGCTACCGTCTTGACGCATTCCACCGAAGACGCCAGCTCACTGCTCTTAAATTGTGTGTGGAGACAAAGCACTAATTTTGCCTCTTTCACCAATCCATTTTTTAAAAAAATTTAAGTCCACTCATGAGTGAGCTGAATTTGAGGGAGCGCAGCAGCGAGACGTCAAATCCAACCCAGAGCGATGTCCAGAGCGGCAGTGCATATCGGTTTTTGGCTGTATCTGTCTTTAAGGTTCTTGTCTCATTGGCAGCTCTGGGATTTGAACCTTCCTATCACTCAGAGTATCAAGCAACATTTTTGAAATTCTTACTTTTAAATGTTACAAATCTCAGCTTTAATACCTTTGATTTAAGGCACCAGCTAATTAGAAAGCATTTAATGGTTGATTTGGGTGCGTAAGCAATGAGGATGAACAATAAACTGCACGGTGCTTAGAGACATGACACAACAATTTGAAAAGACTCTCTCAGAAACAGACGATGATCCTAAGACAACGATTTAACTGTCCTCTCTTGCAGGAGCAATAAAAGAGTGAGGAATGAACTGTTATTTTGCATAATGTCTTCAGAGCTGTTGGCCCTAATGATAGGATACAAGTTTTTAAAGCAGCGGCTTTAACTGGCATAACACTGAAAGGAATTAAACGGAGCGGCACCAAGCTGTGGACAGAAAGCTTATATATTTCTGCCTTTCATAATATACACCAGCATTTAACAGAATGAACACCGGGACACAGATGCAGGTAGTGTGAAAGTGACAGATACTGAAAATGTTTTCATTGTTACACTAAGATTTTGCTACACTTGCGTCTTTTTTTGTTTAATTGTCAAAAAAGCGTTAATCGTTGTGTTGGAAAGCTGCGTGGAGGCAGAGGCAGAGGGGGTTAAGGCCGGGATCGAGTGCTCTGAGACGCAGGGAGAGAACGGGTGAAAAGAGAGAGAGAGAGCGAGAGAGAGAGAGAGAGAGAGAGAAAGAGAGAGAGAAAGAGAGAAAGAAAGGATCAGAGGGAGAGAGGTTGGCAGAGATGAGTTTCTGGCACCTTCTACACACAGCTCACTGAGACCGGTGCCAAAAAAACGGTAGACTGGGCTGTACCCGTCTCTCTCTCTCTCTCTCTCTCTCTCTCTCTCTCTCTCTGTCTCTTTTATCTCATGCTATAGCTGTCTTCATTAACATACTGTAATCCTGAAATAGCTAAATCTACCAATACATTAATAATCACAGAAAAAACGTTTGCGCTCGTGTGACTGTTGTGTGTTAACCTGTACTTAAAAAATAAATAAATAAATAAATCTGTTTTTTTTCCAGTGTTCATTTAAAAAAAAAAGTAACTTTTTAAATATAAAAAATAACAATACATTAATTATAAATGTATTTCTTAACAATAGACAAATGTATGAGTATTTCTAACAGCATTGCTTTCAGTGTGAGTAAGTACACATGCACACACACTGTTATATATACTGTAAAGAAAGAAAGAAAGAAAGAAAGAAAGAAAGAAAGAAAGAAAGAAATGTAGGGCTGTATATAATGGCAGGAGGTAGAAGCCAAACCCTCTCTAATATCCTGCTATGGAAATGAATATAAAGCTCATAAAGAGCTGTTCATGTTTATAATCTGCTCTCTCTCTCTCTCTCTCTCTCTCTGTGTGTGTGAGTGTGTGTGAAATTAGGTTAGAGAGCTGTTTGTGGTTGATGAAGAAATGTAGATGTGTGTGTGAGAGTGTGTGTTAGAGTGATGGACTTTCCCATTGTGGATTTTTCCTCCTGAGAAGAAAATCAGACACAGCTGATAACAAAGATCTGACCATAAACATTTAATCGAGCTATTCATGGTTTCCCTCTTACAGTGTGACTTGGCCTGTGTGTGTGTGTGTGTGTGTGTGTGTGTGTGTGTGTGTGTGTGTGCGCGTGCATGTGTGTCACTCCCAACTCTCCTATAATTTTACTATGTGTTCTTTAAACCAATCATGGGTCTGTATGTATGCGTATGAGATTTTGTGCGCAGTGTGTGTGTGTGTGTGTGTGTGTGTGTGTGTGTGTGTGTGTGTGCTGGTCTGAACCCCAGCAGGGCACAGCTCTCTGACTCCAAACTTGCTGAGCAGCCAAAGAAGTGAGATTTAGAAAAGATTTAGAGATTTGTTTTGCTTTTCTCTGTCTGTCTCTTTTCTGAAAGCTGGACATTATTTTTTCATTAATCTTCTGAGAGCCCTGATCTGCCTACAATGAGGTGCTGAAATAAAATTTAAACTGCGGCATGATGTAATTCTGTGTGTGTGTGTGTGTGTGTGTGTGTGTGTGTTAGAGATCTGTGCTGTCACTCTACGCTAGACCTATCTCGCCGTGTCTAGCACAGAGTGACTAACGAATACTTCAATACTCTGTCATCTGTCTTATCCTTTTTTTTTTACACATCAGTGTGTAATGCACACACACACACACACACACACACACACACACACACACACACACACAGACACACACGCTGTCCTTTCTGACACCACAAATCAACTTACTTCCGCAGCAATAACGCTCCATATGTAAAAATTTCAATTCTAAGGAACATTTTTCCGTACATTGTTATTTTTCTTTCTCACTCTTTCATTAGCTCTCTTCCTTTTTTTTTTCCTCTCTCTCCCTCCGGGCTTCATTTTTGTTCCAAATTCCAGTTTTGGCATGGTTCGGGACGGTCTCTGAGAGGCGGAGGAAAAACCTAAAATGGCCGAAGCCACACATTTCACACCTCCTAAATAGTGTGACTTCAAATTTCCTCTGCAGCACATTGAACACGAAATACTGAACTGTAATAACGCAGCATCGCTAGTCATAAAAAAAAAAAAAGTGCACCTATCCAAATATCCGAACGTTTGCTTTAGTAACTTATTTTTCAGTTTTTAAAATAAATACACTACGCATGACGAGTAAAAGCTTCCATGACGAGTCAGTAAACGAGTCAAAATTGGCAAGGTTTTGATTTGGTTAACGTATAGAACCTATTGTAAGCCCATGTTTCACAGTAATAACTTGCAATTGTGATATGTAGCTTTCTCAGTTAAACACGATTGTGATATTAGTATATTAATGCGCTCAGATGAAGTTTTTACTGACTCTGATTAAATTATGACTCTGATTAAATTACAAACTCCACATTCGCTATGTTTCGCTCAAAACTCATCACTAAATGAGACCTACGACAGCTTGTGGTTGCTCATTTATTTATTACTTACTTGCTATACACTTATTGTCCAACTGTGTTTATATTTGGCATCTAGAAGATCATTTTAATTAATGCCACTAATGAACATGAGCTTAAGTTGTGTAGAAACCAGGTGAGATCTGAGCGCTCATCGGATTGGTGAAAGTCACGACGTGCATGGAACTAGCTCCCAAAGCTCCTGTCCCTCATATACGTCTTTTATCTACGTCATGTACATATATATATATATATATATATATACACACACCCTGATTTACACCCAGATACATCTCATTTACACTGAACACCCCCTAAGCAAAGCAAAGTGTTTCTTTCATGCAAGGGAAAGCATTCGACAGACTCTCCTAAATCCCATTAAAGAAGTAAATGGAAAGGGGGAAAATAAATCTCAGTGAAGCTGAGTTAGACGTGTTTTCATCCAAGGTTGCTGAAAATAAAAAAGACAGTAATGGAAGCTGCTCTGTTTTTAATAAAGCTGTTTAAGGTTATTATCAGGTAGGAAACTGAAACGTTTTATACCTCAAACAGGTCGGATTTAACTGAATTCTGATTTATGGTTATATAAATTATATAAATATAGGCAAGACGATTTATTTATGAACAAAATATTCACACCCTCAAGGTTTAAAAAAAAAAAAAAACAGTGAATGAAACTGAACAGTTAGAGGCAGACTACTGAAATGGTGTCTGGTGTGTTTTAGTGTTGATATGAAATTGTGTTATAACTAGAAACGCCACAATACCGATTTTTCTGAAACCTTGAATATCGATACTCATACTAATTTTATTCCTTAGAAATTACTAAGCTTTAAGATGATATTTTTTAACTGAAGAAAAAAGCTACAAACACAAAACTGCAGCTTTCAGCCAAGTACAGTTTAAATACAATAAAAAGCAACAAAAGAAAAACGTGTCATTTCTTTTAGTTCCAAATCTTTTCCATTTGTTACAGGATTGGAATCAAATAAATAAATAAATATATATTTTTATAATCCTGGGTATCGGATTGGTGCCGTCTGTAGGAATAACCAGAAGACCTGATGCTCAGAGTCAGTCTCGGGCCGAAACCAGCACAAAATGGCGGATCGGATATCAGAGATCGGCGCTTTGGCTGGTAATAACCTCAAAAAAGCCGGCGAGATCTCTTTAACGATCCTGCCTGCTCCAGCGCTTCATGGTGCCTCTTGTATGCAAACGAACCTGTTTACTGAACTGAAGGACTAATGAGCTGGTAAAGATGTTTGCGCAGCCGGATTCACATTTACAGATCGCACGCTGACACTGAACCCCATTACCTACAGTTTACTACTACGTGCATCACTGTAATCTTTATGCTTACTATCCTACTACTTACTATATTTACTATACTTATGGATAATATTGATATGGATATTTAACTGCAAATCAGACAAAGTGACACAGGTAGATGATGATGATGATGATGATGATGATGATGAAGGAAACGTCAGGAATTTGCATACGCTCCTTTCAGTGTGATGAGTTTCGACTTCTGATTTCTTGATTTGAGATCGTAGAAACATGCAGAGCAAATACTTTTTTTTTTTCTATACTGGCTGAATGAGTACGATGAGGAAAAGAATCATGACGGTAGTTTTAGTCATTACTGTGCAGTTGTACTGATACGATAACTAATAAAACTGAAGTTAAATGTATTTTTAGAATTAGCTAAGATTATAATAACGGCCACACTCGCTATCAGCGGACGGTCCACACCATACACACGCCCCCTCACTCTACACACACACACACACACACACACACACACACACACACACACACACACACACACACACACACACACACTCTCGCTTACATTTATCTTTAACATCTTGTTGCAAGCGCTCTTACATTAACGGCTTTGTTTTTGTTTGTGGTGTGGTATTAAAGTGTGGAACATGGCTGAGCCTGTTTGTTCATGGCAAGACGCAACACACACACACACACACACACACACACACACACACACACACACACACACACGAGTAAGAAGCATCTTCCCACACCAATGGCCCTGAGGTTGTGCCAACCAGAACTATTGTACTCACAGCTCCCCGTCGCTCTCTCTCTCTCTCTCTCTCTCTCTCTCTCTCTCTCTCTCTGTCTGTCTGTCTCTCTCTCTGGCACACAAAAGGAGCGCTCACTACGCGAGTCTGACAATGAAGGCAGCGTTTAGCGACGCTAAACAAAATGTTTACAAAAGCAATAATCAAAAGGACAAAGAGCGGAGCCAGGAAAACAAATAAAAGTAACCAACTTGCTCCGCAAAAAATACACACAGACACACACACAGGACAAAAAAAAATAAACCCACCGCTGTTTTCTTTTTCTCCACAACATTCAGACACACATGCAGCACGAATCACTGAATAAACGAACCGCATGGATTAAACAAAGCTGCATAAGAAAGGGAACATAAAATTTGGCTCCTCAGAGGGCAAACATTAACAAACAAATAAAATCATTCATCAGGTCTCTATTATATAAAAAAACGCCCTAAATAATCACATCAACACAGATGTAGACAGAAGAAGAAGGCCTAGAAATACAGCCTGCAAGTGTGTGTGTGTGTTTGTGTGTGTGTGTGTGAGAGAGAGAGAGGGTTGGGGAGGTGTGTGTTGGCACGGCGTGCCAGCGGTGGTTCTGGATTCCCGCATGGCTTCCCGCAGGGTGCCGGGCTCGGCCGCGGCTATTTGGAGGCCGATAAAAGCAGCGGGGACACACTGGATTAGCAGCGATAAGATAACAGAGCGCCGCAAGGGCTAACATTGTGAACGGGCAGCGCACTGGCCAGTCCTGCCGGGCACAACCATGGTATGTGTGTGTGTGTGTGTGTGTGTGTGTGTGCGTGTGTGAAAGAGAGAGAGAGAGAGAGAGAGAGAGAGAAAATGGCAGACATGCTGGTAAATGTTAAATGAAATCCAGTAGCAGAGCTAATCCTTTACAACACTGAGGTCAGCCTCGAGTTTATTGTGTTTTACACACGAGACTATTAAATATTTCTAACACAATTATGACCTCAGCTGTAACTCTGACAATATTATCCTGTTTTTAAGGAAAGAATAATAAACCCAACTCTGTATAGCCTGTAAAATCTGTTGTTTTTTATACATACTGCACCAAGAGCAGTATGGAGCTGTATTGCTCTACATGGAGCAGTATGGAGCTGTATCGACAAGTATCGAGCTGTATGGAGCAGTATGGAGCAGTATGGAGCAGTACCAAGCCGTATGGAGCAGAAACGAGCAATATCAATCAGTATCGAGCTGTATCGACAAGTATGGAGCAGTATCGAGCATTATGGAGCATTATGGAGCAGTATGGAGCTGTATCAAGCAGCAGTGAGCAGTATGGAGCTGTATCGTGTAGTATTGAGCAATATCGACAAGTATCGAGCAGTATGGAGCATTATGGAGCAGTATGGAGCTGTATCGAGCATCATCGAGCTGTACTGAGCTGTATCGAAAAGTATCGAGCTATATGGAGCATTATGGAGCTATATGGAGCATTATGGAGCAGTATGGAGCATTATGAAACTGTATGGAGCTGTATTGATCTGCATAGAGTAGTATCGACCTGTATGGAACAGTATTGAGCAGTATCGAGCTGTATTGTGCTGTGTTGAGCAGTATTGAGCTGTATCCACAAGTATCGAGCTGTATGGAGCTGTATTGATCTGCATGGAGCAATATTGAGCAGTATCAAGCACTATGGAGCTGTATGGAGCTGTATGGAGCTGTATCAATCAGTACTGAGCTTTATCGAGCAGTATGATACCAGCAAAATAAATGTGCATCACATTTTGGAGAAAAATTAAAGAATTAATTTGATCAGATCCTGTAACAAATAAAAAAGATTGCAATTAAATGTGGAAAATATTTTTTCTAACAATTAAAAATGTTTATATATAAAGAGAGCTGATTGTATTTTTTATTAGGACTAATTTTAATATATTTATACAACATGGTGTTTTTTTTGGCTATGTGTTTTTTCCTCTAGTGCTTCAGTTGAAAAAATAATTTTAAAGCTTAGCAGTTTTTAAAGAAATCACTATCAGTATTGGAAACGAAAAGATGGTATCGTGCCATGTGTAGGTTTTTAGCTCTTTGAGAGAGTGTTACCTGTTTTTTTTTTCCTTTTCAATAAACATTTCTGAAAGCAAACCTTAAACAAATGTCCCACTCAAAAAAAGAAATACCTAAGAGGCCAAAGGACGAGTGTGTTTTCCACGATGGACATTGGTGGCTCATTTCTTTGGATTATTTCCAAATGAAGACAATAAGTATATAGGCTTGTTGCACAAAATATGAGAAATGAGACAGAGCCATTATGTAACGCTTATGATAAACTGTCATGATGCATTTTTCTGAAATTTGATCTTCGAGGTTTAGCGAGTTGCTCTGAGCTTAACCTGCACAAAAATAAACACAGCGATGTGTACAGCGTATCACGGGAGAATGTGAAAATCATATTTCGCTCGCTCCTGTTATACACTGCACAGACGATACTTTTAAAAATGCATGTTACGGTATACGATATCACGCTGTACGTTGTATATCCATTATTGTAACATGATTATTGTGCTTCCAATGTTGTGTGATAGAGATGAAGGGGGGGGGAAAGATCTGAGAGTACTTTTAATTTATAAGAACATAATGTTATAATGAGATCATCTACGATCAGACGCGGGAATGGTCCCCATTACGCATGAACATCTCAAATAAACATCTGTCAGTTGTGATATAAAAGTTGATTATAAAATAAAAATATGCACACGCAAACACACACACACACACACACACACACACACACACACACACACAAAAACCCACAAGACTGTATCCATGGTAGTGAACATGAGCAGTGATATTTGGCAGTGAATAATTGAGAGCACACCACACCAATGCGCACACACACACACACACACACACACACACACACACACACACACACACACTCACACACACAGAGAGAGAGAGCTCTAAAATACACTGCCAATGAGACAGCGGGCTGTGACTGGGAGACCGGCCACTTACTACACACAACATAGCGGTATTAAGCCAATTACAACAGAATGCTCCCTCTCTCTTACACACACACACACACACACACACACACACACACACACACTGCATCTTTTTAAAACCTCATTGACAAACTCGACTGTATGAGGTCAGAAGAGAACTGCTCTAATAATGGAGCCGCAGTAAAACTCGGCCCGATGCTCACATCATAATTCCTCACGTTTTTAACTGTTGTTTAGCGTTTACGTATTTTTACACGTCGTGTTCATTTAAAATGAGAGATGAAAGCAAGCTCTCGGGTATACCATTTCACTAATTATAGTTATTACGATGTTAAAAGGTGCGTGTCTTGGAGGTGTGTGTTGCAAGGTCTATAAAAAATTTCTGAAATATAAACAGGCCAAAAGTGTAAAAGCAATAATAATCCTTATAATAACTTTTTAACATTTTAACATAATGGATAGATAATGGATCGTGTTCAACTAATTTATTCTTGATTTATTTGGGTTTTTTTTTTCTTCTTACCTTTAAAATATAAAGTTTATCATACATTATACACTCAGGTTCTCATATTAAGATAAGATGCAATAGAAAGTTTGTGAATATTTTTCTGAGTTTATCTGCATCTTTTTTTTCTCTAACTAAATAACTGTTTTATTTAGAGCAATCATAAATAAACAAAATACTCGACAGAGAAAGAAATAAGAGGTCACATGACAATGCTAAATTCCTGGCCGATTATCAAATGTTATTCCTAAACGCGTGTTTAAAGAATTGGCAGAATACGAAAGTATAACGATGACGATGTTTCAATATGTTGTGTAACTGATAATTAGCCTGCTGTCTATCTGTGTTTGGTTTTGTTGTGTAAAAGCTCCAGACGATCTTAAATGTTAAAAAAAAAATTATAACAAACTGAACAAATTGTGTGTGATGACTTTTCCTATCTAATATATCAGAGCAACCGTGCCACTTAGGAAATTTTTTGTTTAAACTAGATGTTGTGATGATAAAATAATAATAATAATAAAATAGACACATAGTCATGGTGTCATACTTTTGGCCTGTAATTTATGTGTGTGTGTGTGTGTGTGTGTGTGTGTGTGTGGTGTGTGTAGATGTAGAAGAATCACGGAGAGAGCAAGAGAATGAAAACCTTCTCCTCAGTGGTTGTGTGCTGTGCGCTGCTGTGTCCTGCACTGACCTGGCGAGTGGACGAAGTAGGCCAGGTAGAGGTCGAGCTCTTTGACCGAGACGCCGATGTGGTGCGGCTGCACGCACAGGCTGTGGTTGGAGCACTGTGGCGATTTGACGAGCCGCTCTCCGTCTGTGCTCTCCAGCGGGCTGCCTTTAAACAGGATCACCATGACCAGGTCGAGCCTCCACACCTTGTCGGCCTGCCTAAGGCAGTCGATGCGCCTCATCTTGCCTTTCTGGTCTGGGTTGGAGAGCACGCAGCATGGCGGCTTCTTGCCCGTCACACTGAGCACGAAGTCTTCGCGGAACTCGGGCCGGATGTCCTTGCGCAGCTTGGCAAGGAGGCGCGATGCCCACTTCTGCTTGATCTCGGGCTTCTCACCCAGCAGTTCGTCCTTCACAGCACGCTCCTCGTCCTTGGACATGCGCTTCTCGTGCTTCTTGAAGTACTTGCGCTTGCGCGCCTGCAGGTTGAACCAGGTGTAGGAGAAGGCACGCACGTGCGGCAGGAGCGCCTCGATGAACGGGTGGAATTCATCCTGGATGGAGGAGGAGTGGGGAAGAGGGGGAGAAGGGAACAAAATGAGAGAAGGGGAGACGGCATTAACATCGTGCTGCATGGGAGACGAAGGAGGGAAAGAGAGAGAGAAAGAGAGCGCGGCTTGGATGAACGGTCTGTAAAAGAGAGACGAGCCCATGTGCGTGAGAAACGCTGGGCTAAGCAACACACACACACACACACACACACACACACACACACACGTATCTTTAACAGCATGAACACTGACTCGAGTCATTCTGATCTCAGAAACACTGAAGAATATTCTAGATCATCTAAACACTCTGGGTAAACGCACTCTGAAATTTTAAACAGAGGAAATTTTCATTTTAAAAAGTTTTTAGAAGAACAGATCACCCTGTTCTTAATAACATGCATATTCTTAAAAGATAAAATATTCATGATTTGTAGATGACAAGGTGGCAGGTATTTAAGCTCGGATTGTATCAGAGCACAAAAAATAATCGGAAAGATTTGCTATTAGCAAAAAATAATTTTAAATCGGTCATGCATCAGTATAAGAGAGCTTAATTTTAATTCTGCTTTTTATTCAATTACCATGTTCAGTCAATTTCTAGAATTTTCTTTATTTTTTTTTAAGATTTCTTAATATGCAAACTTCAATTTATCTCCCAAATGAACTTAATAATGTAATGTTCTTTGCTATCTAGCGTTTTCACTGAAATCCGTATCAATCTCTGATGTTGCAAATCAAAAATCACTAATCATTTAAATAGTGATCTTTTGCTTTTTTTTTACTGATCTTGTACTTTTTTTTTTACATGCAACACAGTATAATCACAACACCGCACAATCACCAAACAAACACATGCAACACAAAAATAGCAGAAAACGTTGGTAATTACCATTTTGCACTTTCATCATAAACTTCAGCATAAACAAACAAACAAATAAACAAAAAAGCAGAGCAGGTCCTCTCCTTGCTTTAGTCAATAGCGCATGTCCTAATTCTCGCTACCCAAAGAAATAAGTGTAATTTTCCTAAAAATTAAACTAACAGAGAAAAAGGGAGCCGAGAAAAAAAATGCCAAGCTAAATTTGCCTCGAGTGAATGTGTTAGAGGAAGGTAGGAGCCAAAAAATTTAATATGCCAAACTGCAAAAGCAAAGCATGAAAAAAAAAAAAAAAAAGTTGAGAAAAATTTTTATATGTTGCTAGCTCAGACACAGAAAAGACTGTGTGCAAAAAAAGTGGAATGATGAATATAATCACCAAAAAAAAAAAAGTGTTAGATAAGAAAAATCGTTTGGCAAAGTGGCAAGTGACGTCTGTTCAGATCTGTATGCTCTGCAATCGAGGATATTGAAAGAGAGAGAGTGAGAGAAAGAGCGAGAGAGAGAGAGAGAGAGAGAGAGAGAGAGAGTGGAAAGAGGGGATGACAGCAAGCAAGGAGGGGGGGTAGCGAGAAAGCGAATGAAGAGCAGGAAAAAAAACACAACAGAGGACCGAATTGCTGTTGGAAGAGCGTGCGAGAGAGCGCTGGCAAACCCGACCGATGCTTCCCTTTCTCCCTTTTTTTTTCCTCTCCGACTCGCTCTCTCTCTCCTACGTTCTTTTCCTAACCATCGCCCCAAAAGTGTGCCAGCACCGGGCTGAACCCACCTATTTGGCACAGAGTCTCCCAATATGCTCAACCAATACGCACGCTTCGAGGCCTGAATGGGTGGGAGAGAGGGGGAGAGGGAGAGAGGGAGAGAGAGAGAGAGAGAGAGAGAGAGAGAGAGATGGAGTGAGAGAGAGACAGAAAGCGACAGAGAGAGGGAAGAGAGCGTAGTATGCGAATCAGTCAGTGGGACGGCTCTTCACTTTTGCCAAATTAACAAGTTCCGAATCCAGAGATCATTAATTTCACACCGACCAATCGGACGCCTTGGCTGTATTCTAACCCCGCCCTCTTGTTCCTTATGTCCATATCCGTCACTGAACACACTTTCCATCATCATCACCATCATCATCACCATCATCATCATCGCTCTCCCAAAACTCGCCAACTCCTCTTTCTTATCCTTCTATCCCAGTCTTCTTCTCTCTAACCAGTTCATCCATCTCCATATCGCTCCCTTTCTCCATCCCTTCCTCAATCCCCCTCCATTCTCTCTCTCTCTCTCTCTCTCTGCAAGCCTTGGCATGGGAACAGTGTGTGAACACACAGGGCTGAAATCCCTACAGACCCTCCAAACCAGCAGCTGCCTTCAGACCCACCACACAAACAAAGGAGCAGGGAGACACATAGACAAATACTCCTCACCAACACCACCACATTCACGCTCACTCCACACACAACAAATACAGACCCTCAGGTCTGGATGATGGATATGGTATTTACCGGACTAATCACTACAAAATTAATGTGCACAAAAACATAATACAGGTGTGTTTTTGTTCCATATGTCACAGAAAAGTAGTGCTTAAGGTCCAGGTCCCATAACTAGAAATACAAAACAAGTTACAGTTAAGAGTAGTTTACTACAAAGTTTTGTACATAACATGATGATAACACTAAGCTATGGAAATGCGTTCTCAAGATCTAGCTTTGCATTGTACTCATTTTGATTTATGTTTTCAATTTTTTTTAAAAGATCTAGCCACAAAAAAATTCCAATGGTCATTTTTTTTGTCATAGTGACCACCTGAGTACAGAAAGTACAAATCTTGGTCATCAGTGACCTGATAATCCGCTTTTCAGAACCGCACAAATTGCTATCGTAAGACTCAAATTGGGAGATCTGATCTAAATCTGAGCTAAACACCCCATGACGAGTTTAAGCAGCATATGCTGTGGTCTCAGGGTGCTGCCGTATCGCATCCTGGGTTTTTAAAAAAATAATAATAATAATAAATTTAAAAAATAAAAATATCCGAAAACAAGAGTAATGTTGGACCATCAGAATCATCAGAAAGTTATATTATTGTTGAACTCATTTGATTATATTTCCAATATCAGTTACTATCAGCTAATTCAACATGAATTCATTTTCACTGTAATTAAATAAAAAGGCAATTTTAATGTGGCCATGTTTAACGTTGCTCTATTTTGTCAACTGGAACAGCTAAGAGGCACGGAGAGTGTGCGCTATTATTATTATTATTATTATTAATGTATTTGTATATGACAATATCAACATTACCTTTCAGAACAATTCAAGTGACTTAAGTTGTACCTAAAAAAAGTTCTGGGGAAAAAATAAAACGATAAGATCAGGTTGGTCAGTATCGATATTGTGATATGACACAATACACTTTTCTGTCAGGATGTTATAGCAGAGATGGAAGGAATTTACAAGTCAATCTAAATAAATATTAATAAATAAAATAAACTTAAAAGTATGTGTTTGTCATATACCATATATTGATTATATTTAATATTTAAATAATTATATTACTCTAAGTGCAACATAATGACCTGTATAGAGTTTTTTTTTTATTTTGGAAAAGTTTTCAAGTATATGATATACTTGCTGTTAGCAGTCTCATATAAGTAATATCTCACATACTTGTATGAGATATTGCATGTCTCATATAATCAACAACAACACAAAAATCGCAGAGCTCAAGTGTATCTCTTACAATCAAACACAAAAGCCCATGTTGTCTCCACCACACTACAGAGAACCGCAACAGTGGCCTCTTTAGAGAGACTAAATGCAATGCGGAAATTACAAAGAGTCGTTATGGATGGCTCCCTGGGAGTGTGTGCGTGTGTGTGTGTGTGTGTGTGTGTGTGTGTGTGTGTGTGTGTGTGTGTGTGTGTTTAGATTTTCGTGGAGACTAAATGTCCCCAAAAAAACAGGAACATCTGTCAGTTTTGTCTTTGTTGTAAGGTTTGTCTGGTCACCATTAGGAAAACTGTTTTTTTCCCCCCAAGATTTCATTTTTATCACTGAGGTTAAGGTTGGAGTTAGACTTAGGTGTGTGTGTGTGTGTGTGTGTGTGGTTTTCTTACCAGAAATGTAAATTAATCATGATGATGGTGGTTTGGTGAAAACTGGGGGGCTCTACACTATGCAGCGGGTTTTCACTACTACAGATTCCCAAATCCTCAGTGTTTATTGTTACGTTCTGTATTTTAACTACAAAACTACAAATTACAATTCCAGACTTCTTCAGTGTTGTTCTGTCAGACGTCATAATGTTGCGAGGCTCCAATTCAAGGCAAATCAATACATTAGGTAATTCATAAAACATCAGATTGCTCCTAGATAGATAATATTAGACAATATTTTGCTTCTTCTTGGTTTCAGAGAACACTAATGAACACTAACTGATCATAAAGTTGATGGAAATCCATAATCAGAGCTCTGTTGCCTAAAGTAATCAGGGCCACAAAAATATATTGTCATTCATCTATATTTATTTGGTCATCTGCATTTTGTTTCCCTTAAAAATGTGTCTTTTTCTGGGTCCATACTGACCCCAGAAGTGTTTCCTCCTCTAAAAAAAAGGGTCTTTTGACAGATTAAAATGTTTAACTTGAATTTTGAAGATATTTCTCACTCGTTATAAACCTGTTTGTGCTCACTAATGTTGATTAATGGTAGTGTCTTTACGCTCAAATCTACAGCCCACACTATGCACAACACCATTCAGCCGTTTTGACCGTTATTAGTAATTTATTTAAAAAAATAACGGTCAGTTTGTGAAGGCCTGTATAACCGAGCACATTAAACGTGTGAATATGTGTGCCCAATAAAATTGTTCTTAAATAAAGTATTTATATAAATTACTGAAATGGCTGCCTAATAAAAAAAGAGGCCTAAAGGTCTGGGTAAGCTTATATCTTTCCTTACAGGGTCTGTGTCGGAAACATCAAAGACAGCTGCATCACCGCCAGTATGTTTGTATTTTTGTCCGTTACCTCAGAAGCTAACTGGCTACCAGTCACACTCACACAACACACCACAGCCAGTGCGACACAAAACCCTCTGCGTGAGGAGTGACAACAAGGAGAAGAAACACCTATCTGGCCTACACGGGTCAGTGGGAAGAAAAAATATATATATTTTCTTTGTTTTTCTTCTTTTCGAGACAAGAAATATAAACTCCTCCATTCAAACAGAACAACGGCTCAGTGAAGCGCGAGCCGACCCGCACGAGCGTGAACCCTTCCTCAGCACGCGCTCGGCCAAGTCTGCTGCCGCGCGCGCACTATATAAATTTAATATTATATTTATGACAGTAAAAAACGTATTTTTCCTCAAATATTCATAACCTCATAAACACGAACGGCCCTACAAACACCACATGTCTGTAAATGGCTATTTATATTCACCTACTACGTTAGATTTTATCCAAAGACCTGAATTAAGACAGAATAGTCCTCAGAATGTAAACATAAACTGTTTAAAAATGAAAAGTGATGAATAATACAACAAATTAAATTTACATTTCTACCAACTGGCCAGAAGTAACTGCAAGACAGTTCACACACTATTTAAAAAATAAATAAATAAATAAATAAATTAAAAAATAACATAATACACTAACACAGTTATCTATTGAGCCCAGCAGATTAATGCATACACACTTCACCAGTTTTTATTTTATGAGAGAAAAATCAAATAATAAAAACATTACTAAGTATTTTTAATACTTGTGAAATAACTGACAGCCTGCTTCCGTTAAAAGGCAATGAACAAGTCTGAAGTGGTTCATCTGTCATATTTATCCAAAAGAGGAATAATGCAACGTTCATCACTTTCACTTTTATTCTCTTTAACCTCAGTAAAGCAGCTGTTCGATTAAAATGAACAAAACGTAGGCTTACAAATATAACCTAGACCGAAATCTCTAGGAAAAAAAGCTAGTGAACATAATTTGCTTCAATCCTACAAATATATAAGAGTTTAGGAAGTGATGCATCAGTTCATACATACATATATATATATATATATATATATATATATA
>CM074970.1:13109392-13126905 GCA_037577455.1 Pangasius macronema
TCTCTCTCACACACACACACACACACACACACACACACACACACACACACACACACACACACACACACACACACAAGGAAAAGAAAATGCGTATTGTTCCAAAAATCACAGCACGGCTCCAGGAGGTTAGAAAGAATACTAGCACCGAGACGCCATGTTGTAAATATAAAGCAATATTTCAGAGAGTGTGTGTGTGTGAGAGAGATCACATTGCATTAGCTACAATCTTACACACAAGGCTGAAGTAAATATAGGTGTACAAAAAAACAGAACACTACAAAAGTGAAAAATAAGCACACTATACGCTTAAAAATGCGAAACAATATACATCTTTTAGGCTAGGCAATACTTTGCATCGTAATCCACGTTTTGGACTTTTGGTTTGCTAACACAAGATTTTATAGGCTATCAGTGTATAAAGAATAAAAAGCTGACAGAAAAGGTGCTTCAAAGTGATGACACTGAAGAACCATTTTTGGCTTTACGAAGGAACCTTTCAGTCCGTACGATTTAGCAAAGAGCTAAAGGATCATTTCCCACCACTTCCACATAATGCTAACATTTATAGTGGATGATGATTATTCAGTTCTTTTTGGTATACATACAAACATACTGTACATATATACATCCATACTGCACACATATACATATCTACATTTAGGCTCTTTAAGGTAGTGGTTCCCAAAATGGGGTCCATGAAGCATAGCCGGAGTATCCTTGATGGATTTTTTTGTTGTTGTTGTTTTTGGTTTATTACAATGGTTAAAATCAACATTATCAAAGCTATTATATTTATCATTATGTTCTTATAGTTATTAGCCTGTTTGGCTTGTTAATTGAATTAAATGCATTAAACTCAAGAAGCCTTAATAACTCAAAAACAAGTATAATAAATAAGGTAAACATGGACCTAACAGTGAAAAGTTGAAGAGTAAAAAGCTTTATGGCTTTAATAAATAGCTAAAATATAATTGTAAACATTTAACTAATGAGCCTTATGTTTGAGTAGTTGGAATGTCTTTGCCTAGGGGTCCTTATTTTATACTTAAAGTGGTGCCTGGCTGCAAACATTTTGACAACTCCTATGCTAGGGACCCAGAAACATCTCTTCTAAAGTTCTTCTAAAGACACTTTTCTGATATTTTTTGTTCACCAATATTTTATTTGTACCATGATTATGGTATTTAAATTCAATATCACTACTAAAGTTTGCTCACTTTAAATGAACTGACTTTGAATTATTGAAGCAGACACAGAGTGAGGCCTAGTGCCTCGAACCGGTCACTGGAGGTTCAGTAGGCACCCTGGCACCCACGCTGTAATGGTGAAAGCAGCAGCCGGGCACCACATGCAGCCTAATGAAGTGAACTCATCAATGGTAGATTGATTGATCGACTCAATGCCCAGCCAATGAAATTAAGTACATGAAAGCTAACGGAGCGATATGTACGAGCCGTATCAGATGGCCGGCCGGTCGACTCTGAGGGTTCGACTGGTGTTGAAGAAGTAATAACTGCTGCCATCTAAACAAAACATACCCTAATGAAGCACATTTGCCACTTTCTCCTACTTGCTTTTCTGTCTTTCCCTCCCCTCTCAGCCTCTCATTCTCTGTCTCTCTCTCTTGATTACCGGACTCATACATACTGTCTCTCTCTCTCTCTCTCTCTCTCTCTCTCTCTCGGTCTTTCTTTCATTATTTTCTTCCTCCTGTGCCAGTCTGCAGGGCCGAGTGCCAACCCTTCTCCTCCAGTGGGCACCATGCCCCGTACTTTATGCAAATCAAGCACCAGCTTCCTTCTCCTTCTCTCCTTCTCTCTCCCTCCACCCCCTCCTCTATCCCTCTCTCTTTACTTTCCTTCTTTCTCGCCACACTTGTCCTTCTGCAGCACTCTGATCCTGTCAGACACTATTTAACATTCCTATAGTGAAATAATATTTTGATATAGCATATGTATAAAGGGAGGAGGTATGCACCTGAACTTTCCTTATTAAAGGAAAAAAATAAAATAGACAAGTTGGGAGTCTCAAGTTTGCTTCTTTAGTTTTGCAATGGAGTTATGAGACTAATTTAGCCAACAGGTAATATTTCTGCCCCCGCCTCTCAAATTTTGATGGAAGTATCATAACGGGAAAACTAGAGCGACTTTTCTTGAGACTTTCCTTGCTATTTTCCAAAATCGTTTATTTAAAAATAATTTGCTGGGAAAAGATTTTGAATGAGATGGACCTTTATTCATTTGTAGCTACAAGGTGTTTAATTTTGTTCTTTTAACTGTTGCTTTCATTTTAAAAACCCGCACTCCTACACACACTGACAAAACAAAATTCACCATGTACACACACGCTTACACACAAGAGTCCTCCCTTCCATTCACAAATACTAACAAGGCAGTCCATTCACGAAACAGATGAATTCACTTTGTGTACCTAACGGGCGTTTTCGGTACAAAGATCACACTGATAACAATCCAACAAACATACACACACACACACACACACACACACACACACACGGGGTCGCACCATGTGGTCGGGTTTTAATTATATCACTGTAAAAGTGAATTACTGCAAGCAACGTGTGAGTACGCATACAAACACACACACACACACACACACACACACACACACTGGAAAATGTTTTATTAGAGAAAGAACAGGCTTGATAACAGAATGTGTGTGTGTTTTTATATGTGAGGGAGAGAATAAGAGGCAGGAAGACACCATGAGCATGAGGCTGCATGTCTGAATGATTAGCCGAAAGATTTCATGTTTAAAGGTGCAGTTAGTGTTTTGGTAGAAGTTAGCTGGTGCTATTTCAAACATAAACATAGCAGCTTCGTTCGGTTCCAAAGCCACACCCTAATACACACGCTAGCCTTTTAAGCTAAGTGTAAGAGAGGGGATTTCTAAATCGACAAGTAACATGATTGTCCTTGTCCTGATTGGTTGGATCTTGGTGGTCCACACTGATGGCTTTGTCTGCTGTTTACAGAGTCTGATGTGCCACAGTGACTTCTAGTGACTGCTAGTCCTGCACTAGCCTTATAATGGAGGTGCTATATTTGTTTGGATTGGTTTAAAATAGTATCAGCTAATGTCCACCAAAACACTAACTGCACCTTTGGCTGGCCAATAATGCAATAATCCTTTCTCTGGCACTAGTGTTCTAGGTTAGATGTGTGTATTCTGGTGTGGCTTTGGATCTAATGAAGGTGCTGGGCCTGAGTGGAGAACTTCAAATACTGACTTTAAAAAAATCACGGACATTTGACTTAAAAAAGAACTAGTGGCATTAAAGCACTTAATAGGGTGTCTTTATAAAATAGACACATTATCAAGCTGGACATCAATGAATGTATTCATAATATCATTTGAAGGAGCATTTACAAAAAAAAAAAGTGGAATATGTCAAAAATATTCATTTCTACGGGAGCTCTTGAAGTTACGCAAATTTACGTATAAGGAGACCGACTAATGCGAACCTCGTGCTAGCCAATGAGTTTAATGAACCTTAGTTGCTTCATATTAATGATTTCAAAGAAATCTTGTTAGTTATTTTTGGATTTGAACACAAATCCACAAATTACAACAAATAAGACTAGCTGTTCGTTTCAGATAAAAGTAATGGCACCCTTTAAAAGGAGGAAGAGTTCACAGATGAATCTTAAAGCATAGAACTTTAATGCAGTCATGCAAATAAGTGAAAAGTGAATTTAATTAAAAGTAACATGCTAAAAAGGATGTCATTTCTTTTTTTAAAACCAGACAGCATCATCAAAACAAATCTACACTCAAGCCAACTCTCTCTCTCTCTCTCGGTCTGTCTTATGTGGTTCACTCTAATTAAGACCCCTCATGCATTTGGATGTTTCCTTGTCATGTTTTACATTTTAAATTTCCAAGCGGTTTCTTCTAGTAACCACTGTGCAATCAGAGGCACTGGCGTCACCGTGCACTTTCACATTTGGTACTCAGTTTAAAAAGATGATGTTATAAAGCTCCTCTAAAACCGGCACCGGTATAGAGTAAAATCTTGGATTGTTAGTGCTAAATTGATAGCTTTTCTGTGTATGTGTATTTATGCTTATGTGGTTAATGTTCTCTGATAGTGACCTGAAGGTTCTATTAGTGAGCCACTGTTAGACCCTTGAACGAGGCCCATAATCATCATCTGCTTAGTTCTGTCTCACTTATAAGTGAAACTTATAAAATGTGAAAATGTCTTCTTTTGTTCATTTAAAGGTGCCTTAGGTAAGCTTAGTCTTTTTTTTTTCTCCAAGGTCTCTATCAGTTAGGTGAGTTCGACATTTGAAAGATTCCCACCTGTGTTCATGAAGCTCCGCCCCCAGGATCTTAGGTGGCCTGTATATTGTCCATAAAATGACTGACAAGAGGCTCAAACTCCAAACTCAAACAAGCATTCCAGACCAGAAGTCAGTTATCCAAACTTAATACACTTTTGCTAAAGCCAAAGCTTAATCACTATATATTTATATATATAGAATATATATATGTTCTATATATTTTCTATATTATTTGTAACGATTTGTACCAGTGACGTTGAAAAAATTGACAATTGCACCTTTAAAATTATAAAGCGCAATAAAATGGTTATTTCAACATGGAGCAAAATAATGATAAAATAATAAGAATTTTTGCCATTGTGCAGCCTTATGTACAGGGCATAAACACACACACACACACACACACACACACACACACACACACACACACACACACACACACACACACAGAGTCAGAATGGCCTGTACTCCACAGCTCTCTGCTGCTTCAAGATGGTGCCACGTCACAAGCTTACTTGGCTTCATGTCAGAGAATACGAATGAAAAGAAAGAATGAGTATGTGTGTGTGAGCGAGAGAGAGAAATAGAGAGACAGCCCAGTAGGGAAGAACGCTCCCATCAATTTATAAAAGACAAAGGCCGAAAGCTGCGTGTCGGAAATGAAATCGCCTTGGTCACAAAAGCACAGCTCTGACAAATTCAACTAGAGTGCTAGCAGAAGAGCCGGAGAGGGTAAGAAACACCTGGAACAACACACACACACACACACACACACACACACACACACACACACACACACCGTCATGGCATATCATAGCTTCAGAAAGCTTTCAGACACTTTCGCAAGCCATTTCTTCCTAAATTGAATTGTTTCATGTGAATTTGTCATGACCAATAAAAATAAAAGTATATGTGGGCTTATATTACATAGGGTCAAAGGTCAATTCTGTGGTTTCACCCTAACCAGTGTGCAATGCAGGCTGTATCATCTACTTATTTAGTGCTTTATTTTTCTTTCTTTTTCTTTTAAACGATCTAAGGCGTCCGAATCTGGACCACAGGAGCTTGTGCTGGAAACGGAGTGGGAACTGGGCTTTACAGAGTGTTAATGAGATACAGCCTTTCTAAAATACAGGTTCATTACACAAAGAATGAACAACAAAGAAACAAAGTAAATAAAAGAAAATAAAGACATAAGAAATGTTCAAGAAAGAAAGAAAGAAATTCACAGTACTTTTATCCTCATATGTAATCAAGGATTAATTGAAGAGAAAGAGAAGAGAGCAAGTGACTGAGTGAGCAGGGGGGTATAACACATCTCAGTGTTATATTTCAGTACACTCACACACACACACACACACACACACACACACACACACACACTTGTTTCAGGTCATTTGGTAGAAACTCTGTCACTGCACTACAGGATCTTTCCCAGCTTCTTTAACAGCTCTGTGCTGTCTGAGTCTGGACTCTGCCTCTCCTGTAAGTCACTCTGGATTAAAGTCTCTGCCGGATGAATGGCTGTAAATGTGAAAGTAAATAGTTACTGCCAGACCGTTTCTGAATGTGTGTGATCATCACTCTCTCCAGCACAACAAAGTCCAGTGCACTGAGGAACACCTGAAAAGTCAGTTTTAAAGTGGATTTGTGTCAGTAATCTGACTATGTCCATTGTAACTGTACTAATTAAACCCTCTTAAATCACAGGTCTGGTTGTTGGTATAAACGGATCCTCTATTACTTCTTGGTTGAAACCCAAAATATCTGCTAATGGTCCATATGCTTGAACACGCGCCGAAGTGCGAAAAATCTACTAATGGTTCTTGGTGACAGATGCATTCCAGAGGGAAAGCGGAAAGAGAGCCTTTCAAATAGAGGAAATTACTCTATCCTGAACGTAAACACACCCACACACGCACACGCACATATATATATACACACACCTGGCTGCTGAAAAGCCACAGATATGCGTTAAAAAAAATCTATAACTCATGGCAGGACAGAAAGTGGTTAGAGTGCAATATAGGACTCAAACTGATATCCGGCAATCATGCAAGATAAATGCACTACATGGACTTGATTTAAGAGGAGAGTGGTGAAGGGACGGTGAAGTTAAATCCACTTCATATTCTCTCTTGGCAACCCGTAACACCCCTAAGCAGGATAATATGGTTAGCATTCCTTCACTTCCCGCTAAGAAATCCAATATGTGTGTATCATAGTTACAAGCCCGGGTGTACGCTTCCAGACACAATAATGGAAAAAGAGTCCAGCCAAATGGCTAGTGAATTGCTAACACTAACCATGGTGCGTTGGTGGATATTAGCATCAGTGGATAAACCGGCAAGCTAATTCTGAATAGAAAACATGGACCGACAGTTAATGGATCTGATCATTTGCAGAAGAAAGGAAAAGGCCTTGCAGGGAAAGGGTGATATCTTTACACAGCTACACATTAGCTAGCAATCCTTGGTCTTCTACACACTAACATCTCCATGTCCTAGCGCCACGTTCCACTCCCTTGGCTACTTCTTCTTGGAACAATCCATGTTGCTGGGGCGTAGAGTCTAATTCCAGATAATTCCTCTGGCTTTGCCAAAATTCTTCAGCAGTAACTCTTCAGGGAAGCAGGAATGACAAGTCCATTAAACACTGTTACATTCAAAAACAGCAGATTGTTCATCCCAGTATCATGATCTTGCCGAATAGAAAACCAAATACCGTTCATTCATTCATTCATTCATGTTTATCTTGCTCAGTGTGAATTCCTAAACATATACCAGGAACACTGGGTGTAAGACTGTACAGCAAGGACAGTCTATCTCAAGACACACACACATACACGCCCTAATCCATCTACTGGCATGTTTTGGGGAGTAGGAGGACAATGGAGAACATCGTGAAAACCCATACGGACACCCCATATCCACATAGGTTTCTTCTAGGTTCTCTTGTTTCCTCCCAAAAACAAGCTGTAGGTACACTGGCTACACTAAATTACCCTTAGGTATGAAGTAGAATGTGCTGATGCCCTGAGATGGACCAATGGTGTCCCATCTGGAGTGCATTCCCGATCCATCGTGACCCTGACCAGGGTAAACCAGCTACTGAAAATGAATGACTGAATAAAAACTGCACAGAACTTTACACTGAATATATTATAGCTCAACCTCACTTATCATACTTTTAAACGAAGACTCTTAGTACTAGAATGAGTCACGAATCGCCCCAAAATTCATTGCAAAAGTGTCTTCGTTTTGCAAGTATAAACAAGTCCAAGTCTTTTAGCCCGAAGTATCAAGCAAGTCTCATGTATTAAATATCAAGTCCCAAGTCAACAAGCCAAAGTCAAGTCCTAGGTTTCTTTTTTTTTCTTTTTTACCATCGTAACGCCTTCGACCTATTCATTTATATCAGTTACATGTACAAATACACCAAGAGAAACATAATACACCAGTGTGTTCTTGTTTGGCATTGTTTAGCACACGCAGAATACACAGACATTAGCCTCTGCCCATGGCTCACAGTTCGTCTGATACTTATTGCACACCTGTCTGGCCACAAGCCTCAGAATCAATCATACAGTGTAAAAACAAGTGGATCTTGGGCACATTTACTTGCAGGTATTATTTCTGTGACCAGAATAAGGTGTGAGCAACATCTGTTTTGATGTTCATTAGGAAGCATTTGCTAAACTACCAAAATTACATTTGTTTCAAATTACTTATTAGAGATAAATATTCAGTGGCAGTGAGAAGAGATTTCGCAAGCTGAGCGAGATATGACAAAGCTAGCTGAAGTAACGCTAGCTAGCTAGTCATAAAAACTACTAAGAGTACTTTCACACTTGGCTTTTCTTTTTTAAACTGCATTTTGTAACCATGACAACTCGTTTACCAGTAGTAGCTTGCTAGCTAGATTTGATTTATTATTCTCTGTAATGCAGCTGAAATAAAGATTGATTTAACTCTGGTGTTGAGGAGGTTGTTTGTCTTCGCCGTAGCTTTGCAGGCAGAAAATCTAGAGAATATGAGCTGCTCGTGCGTCTTTGACTGTATGTATCACACACACGTACCAGTGAATGTCCCAAAAATTTTATTTGGAATATTGAAAGACAAGACAATCTTGTTAAGACTAACAAGACTTTTTCCCCAGCGCTTTGTTCTTCATGTTTTTCTCTTTTGCTTGCACTCCAACTTGCGACTTTAATGGATGGGAATTAAAAAAAAAAAAAAAAGGTGTTTCACTTTACTCGGTGCTTTTCTGAAAACTTTGGGAAGTGCTCAAGTCTGAGCACAATCCACTCACTTTGAATAGGATTACACATAAAGCGTGCACTGGCAGTTGAGAAACAATTGTAAAAGCACCCTAAGGGTTGACTCCACCCAAACACGGTGAGTGTTTCAATACCTTATACAAAATAAAGTTTGTGAAATGAAAAGCAAAGCTACACTAAAGCTTTCCTGTTTAAAACCTGATTGGTGCACCTTGAGGGAATTTTCAACCAGAGTGGAAAAAGTATGAGCCACACTGATGATGTCAGATATCAGTGATTGGTAAACAGGGGCATGTCCTACTTGAAGAATTCACCAGATTCCTTTGATTCCGTTACTTGTTCAATTAAAACTGGTTTCTTTTGAGGATAACAACCATGCAAATTAGACAGCGGTATGCAGGTCCCAACTAGCCTTGACCTTGCCCCAACTGGCCTAGTCTTTGAAGTTCTCGCTTCACTGATCTGTCAGGAGAACACGTCCCACAATGTGAACAATAAAAAGTCCCAGCCACATCACTTCACTTCACACATCCTTTTTAATTTTGTCCCTCTGGGTTTTCCGTAGTAGCGGCTTCAGCGAGAAGCTGGCAGAGATCCACATGCTAACGGCACGGTGCCTTCAGGTTAGTGTCTGGATTTCACCACCTCCGTGAAAGGCAGTCTAAACACACATAACGCAGAAGTGCGGCTGGACACACACACACACGTACCTAAACACATAGCTGGGGAATGAAGCACGACATCTGGCACGCTGCCACTGAGCTATAATCACATCTATGCAGTTCTATATGGCTCTGGAAACCATGCTGCCTGCTAGAGTCACTACAGAACTGTAGTTTCGAGGTCAGATAGAACGTGCAAAATGAGGCATTCAGACAGGGACTGAATGTGTCCAATGTGTTTACAAGACGATTCCATAAGAACAGCTCTCTTGTGTAACTTTGTTCAGAAATTGAAAATTTTCTGACAGCTCTCTGAGTTCACAGATTATCATGTCAAGTGGATGTTTCCTAATATGGCTAAATCCACAGAGGCTCAGTTTGCTTTCGATGCTAAGTGTAATAAATGTGTCATTCTACTCGTATGGAGTCTTTTCTTAGCAATTTACCCATATATCTGAGGGAAAAGTTGATATTCTCGTCATGTTTGTCCTGTTTCCACGATCACTGTGCCTTTTTGTTGTTCATATACAAGACTTAACACCTATGTGATAGCTAGCTAGCCTATACATATCAGTGTAGCTCTGAGGTTAAGCAAAAGTCATTGACTTGCTCATATTGTTGACACATTGACCATATTCAGCTGCAGTTAACCATTTAAAACCAAACAAGCACTCATAGAAGTTTTTCTGGCTAGCTAACAAAAGATTAGCTTCAAAAACTGTAGTGTCCATTACCTCAGATTTTCCTGAGGTAAATTTGTCTGACTAAAACCAAATTTACAAGTTAATATTCCCGAGGTTTGCCTTCATTCCAGGGTCACTTTATATTTCTTGTAAAAAGAATTTTTTTTTTTTTTTTTTTTTGTGGAAAATATCAACAATCAGCAATCAGCTATTTAAGCGAACAAATTAGCATTTTTACTAGTTGGTATGCATTGCTAGCTGAAGCTTGCTGAGTACATTTTTATGTGGTTTTTACTTCTTTTTTAAGACAGTTTTGACACTATTAAGTTGACATTTCTCACCATGGTGGAAGCAGAAATTTGGTTAGTTAATCCTAAATGCAATTATTGTGCAATTTACATAATATTAAGAAAATTTCTCTTTGCCTGTTTTATTTTCTGTCACACTGCTTTCATATTGTTCGTAACTAATATGCTAGCTAACTCTTTCGCTAGCTTCAGTTATGCTTGCATCCATATCAATTAGTTGCCAAGCAACACCATTTTTCTAGATTTTAACCACCACAGTATTATGCTGCAAACCCTGTATTTAACTGTTCTTCACACGTTCTTACAATGGCAGCCCAACTGCACTTTTAATCGTTTACATTCCTCGTTTTATTTCTGCGCTGTGCTGCAACCTGTGGCAGCGAACGCTTACAAAAGTGAACGAGAGCGAAAACAAGAGAGAGTGAGAGAGAACCACAGGAATGCCTACATCAGCAAGATTAATGTTAAGTGCGTTAAAGACACACAAACTCTCTTTCTCACACACAAACACACATGCACGCAAACACACACTCTCTTTCCCTCCTATGCGCACATTTCCCTTTGCTTGGTGCCTGGCTCACTGCCACTCATTCTTCTCGTTAAGCGTCTACGGCTGCAGCCTATAAGTAAATAAACAGTGATCCCTTCTCCACCCCACCCGAAACCACCTTCTCCTTCTCCACACTCGTTTAAAAAACCGCTCTCCCTCCCTCTGCTCGTTTAGAAACCACCATCCCTCCTTCCACTCCTTTATAAACTGCCGTCCACCCCTACGCTCATTTACAAAACCACCATCCCTCTCTCCACTCGTTTAAAAGCCACCATCCCCTCCCTCGTGTCCGCATCCCTCCAACTACACCGCCTGAGGGAGTTTTGGAAGTTGGGGGGGGTTGGGGTAAGGGGGGGCTGAGGGGGTAGTACGCAGTATGTAATGCGCTCCATCAGAGTTTATCTTGTGTACATTCCGCAAACATGGAACGCTCCAAGCCGGAGAAAGTTAGATCCAAATGAATGATTACAGATTACAGTCTGTTTAGCATGCAGATTATTCGGCATCTCCGTCCGTCTTCGCTAATGTGCGCTGACTTTAAACGCTGATCCAGAATTGTCTACATGTGTGGATTTTCATCTGCTATTATGGTTTATTTGAAAGATAATCATCGCGGAGGTCCTCTGGGATTAAATATCATTATCAGATAATCCACAGCACACCTGGACCTGATTAGAACCGATCCTACATCAAACTCAACAACTCCGAAGAGCAATGTTGGAACTTGGCCTTGGGCTCGGATTAAAGCTTCAAATGCAAGCTATTATTATGACGTTTACAGTTTCGTACGACAGCAAGCAACATATGCGACAGCGACCTCTTAACATGTGCCGTGTAGTGCGAGGTCATGATTTTAATTATCACCACCATTCATGTTCGCTAGAGACGTTCAGGAGTGTGAGAAAACGCGTCATCCAACGTTTAATCAATACACCAATACACAGCAAGCAGGACTCACCAGAACGACAACAACTTCGACCCTTACCTTATCCTTTCCTTACCTATTCTACTCTATTAATTTAGTCTATTTTTCCACTATTCTGTTGTCCTTTTCTATCCTCCATTGAGTTTAAGTCTATAGCTCATTATAACTAGGTTTATAATGTATGGAAGTTTGACAAGCTTGGACAAAAAAAAAAAATCATGTCTAGAAATAGCAGCTTCTTATTGTACAACGTCAGTGTATGATGTCAGTCTTTTGTGCTTCATGTCCAATCAGAACACGACACTGACACGTTACATCCACGTTACAAAGCTGCGACTGGATGGGGCATTGGGACACACTGACTTGAATGCTCAACTTTTAAAGGTTTTAAACAGCAGGTGAATCTCCAGAATATCCACAAACAAAAAAAAATTTTGCTAAAGAAAACAAAAATCACATCACACACACACACATATATATATATAGGTGTCGGTGTATGGGTGTGTGTATGTGTGTGTGTATATATTTATATATATACAGCAGTCAATGGAGGAATGTGGTGTAGGTAAATGGGTACACATACCAGCGTTCAGTGGATACAATAATAAACTGTAAACAGCGCTCTCTTGCAGCTACCACGGCTCATCGAGTTCACGTCAGGTAACAATATTGTATATTACGCAACGGCGTGGTGATATTTCCCCGACAGATGGAGAGGTGCCAGTGAACGCTTATCTACTGACCGACTGCGCACTTTGGACTAAAGGTCAGGAGAACGATCCGGTCTGTAGAGAGACGCACAACACGACATATGGTGCCACCCGGACATAACACTTCGCCGCTCTCACCGGATAAGTGCCAAAATAAAATGCAGAGATTCAAAAAAAATTAAAATTAAGTTTCTAATATTCAAACTGGCAATGTGTACTCTGTTTAGGCCTCTTTTATTGCCGGCCTTTTTAGACACACATCACAGGGATGACTGATCTATATTAGTCTTTCTGGTATGGATGACTTAAAACAAGCTGTCCGCACATTTAACACACAAACACACACACACACACGCCCATAAGACAGAAATAAAATGACCTTGGATGTGTTCTATCAATACAACAGCACTGATAGTGCTAGTGTGTACACACACACACACACACACACACACACACACACACACTACTTATTTGCCAAACACAGACCTTTGCATCATACTGTCACAAGTCGTGTCAGTTAACAAACGACTCCAACTTATTTTAAATTCCTCTGCTCAGTTTTCTGTTTATTGCCCGCGACCAGAAAATGTGGACTGAGGCACATAGTGAAAGATCCCACAGGCCCAATGGACAAAATGCACCCGTGCGCAGTCCAGAAAGTGGCTTTTCCATGTAACTTGTAAGGAATTGACAAATCGAAAACAGAAAATTACGAGACGCAGGAGGATTGTGTGGAATTGCGGCAACGGTGTCCCAAAACCAACTCCAGTAACTGGAGAAGAAAAAAAAAAAAAAAACAGTTCGGGACAAAATATGAAGTAACTGTTATGAAAGGATCTATTATGACATGGTTCCACACACTGAAGTGATTAGTGGTTCTGTGGTTATGTAATGAATGTGCGTGAGTGTGTGTGTGTGTCTGTGTGTGTCTGTGTGTGTATGTTTGTGCGTATTAGGGGGCTATTTGCTCATATGTAGAGCAGCTACCACGACTGAAAACACTGTTTTTGGTTGAATGGACAGTCACGGGTGGAGGTAATTATAGTCTCATACAGAAACAGAATACAGTGCAATATGTTATCAATTTATTTCCAAAATACCACAGTGCTGTTGAATTCTAAATTCTGATTGGTTGATTAATTTCTATAAGAGCAGCTTAGTTTATATCAATGCACTCATTCTAATATGCTATAATTTCTATAGTAACACCTCACACACAGAGCTGCATGGCAGAAGCAACACAAAATCAAAGGCTAATACTACACTTATGTAATATTTATGGAAAGAGTCTCCAGTGTCAATGCTTTGTAACAGTCAGTAGGTTTTCCACCACAGGAAAGTCTTCAGGACAGAGGAGTTTGCAGGGTTTTTGTCTTATTAACTTCAAGAGACAGAACAACAGTAAATGATAAAAAGTATGATATGTCCTTCTTTCATAAAGTGAAATTTATAATTGTTGGTAAATTGCTGTGGTATAAGAAGAACGAAACACTCTGGGACGTGCTGTTGTTGGAAAATAATTCACTTCGGGGTGGTAAAAATCACATCACCACCCCGTCAGTGATTATTTTCCTATAACAGTACACCCCTGAGTGTGTTTTTCCTTACTTATACTACATTTATGGCTTAAATGTATGTACAGACAGTATGAGTGTACATTTGGCCTACAGTACAGGAGATGGAGGAAATAGAGAGAGAAGGCGAAAGACAGATCCTCTAGAGGGGATTTCATTCCTGGGGAGAGATTTAAGATTTGAGACGAAGTCCGTAATGTTAATAAGCCGCTCTCTGACATATAGACTGGAGGGCTAGGAACTTCCTGAAGCTGAACTCATTTCCCCAGACACCTTTAATAAAATCAACAATCTCTCCTCGTCTCTTCGTGGGTTTGTTACTCTCCTCTTTAGCTCAGTTTATGAAACTTGGCTTCACTCTAGATTTTAGTGTTTTAACACATAAAAATTTTTTTACTGTTATTCATTCAAGTACATCCCTTCCTCAACCCTTCTGCAGCAAGAACCGTCATTCATGGATTTGTCACACTTGAACTACTATGGTGCTGTTAACTGGATTTTGGTCAAATACACAACAAATAAATACAGATAAAGGATTTCTTCTAGTTTTAAAGTGACACAATATTTCACGCCCCAAACGTGTTGCAAATTCCCTTATTTAGTTTTGGTGCTACACGGCAATTGGAGCTAACAGTTAAACAAAGCTAACAGCTCCCAGTTTAGCATTGTTGTAATAACAGTCCAAGGCATTAGCAATGTTCTGATGTGACCTTTGCCAATGCTTTTCAGTTCACTTCCTGACTTCTCAGTATGCAAACACACCTGGACCTTTGGCTGATTGCGAAGTCTTGCCAACCATTCCGGATATATAAGTTCCGAGCCTTGCTTTTCCACTGATCCTCTACCTTTTTTAGATTGTCCCCTGGCCTTGTTGTACCATGAATACTCATGGTTTCAATACTGCCTGATTAACGACACTGATTTATATGCTTGGATTTTGTATTAAAGTACCCTTCACGTGGATCGTCACGCTCTCTCTGAGTCGGGTCAGTTGTGCAAACAGAAAGCCTAAACCCTAACACACTTGCCTCACTTTGGCCTTATTTGGCTAATTCATTCAATTTATATCTCAAACAGTTTCATAAAATAACAGAATACTGGCTGATCGTTTATATTCAGGGTTATTTGTAAAAAAAAAAAAATTCACTGTTCCTTAAACTGGTAAAAAAAAAAACTTTTATAAGATTTTCGTTATGAATTTTACTACCTTGTCTCTATATCACAACTTCACCTCAGAGATTTTGGGTCACTTTAGGACAGTCAAGGATTATGGAACAGAGCTCGCTAACTTAAAATAACTCTTCTCAGGTCTTTTTGCGTGACTCGCATTTCGAGGTTTTTTTTCCCCATGTGCATTTAGGAAACCTGTAGCGTAAGTACAGCAGTCTTGGGTGATCCGCTGCTTGAGCTTGAATGAGCCAACAGAGGCTTATCTGATGAGGAATGAGAAATGAAATCATCACACGGAAACATCTGAACCGTACGAGAGCGCAGCTGTGATTTAAACAAATAAGGCATTCGAATGCTGGTTTGGCAGGGCATTTGTCCTCGACCAGGCTTCAACTGCGTTACTGTAATTCCATCAGTTTTGCATTTTCACATGCGTTCAGCGCATAAGAAAGTTGGAGCGTGATCAGATGGGGAAATCAATACAAACTCAAAATTTAATTAAATCTTGGGCATTGTACTGAAGTATGAGATCAAATTACTCCTGCGAATGAGTGGAGTGGCATTTTGAATGAAAAAAAATCAGTTACTTCTGTTTAGTATTATTAAACACACTCTTCATTTAGCATATATCTTACTTTATAACAATAACTTCAAATCACTTTAGTTACAAGGGAATATAAAAAGAGGTTCTGTCTATGTTACACTTAACTATATATTTATATATTATTTATACGTGTGTAATTTAGTACGTTTTTTTTAAATATAGATAAGATTTTTACGTTCTTGTAATTCTATTCACCATTTATTATACTGTTTTCAAATTTAATCAATTGTTCTTAATTGTCAAAAAATGATTAAATGAATTTATAGATGATATCTCACTTGTTCTTAAATGTTCTTTGGATATTTTCCAATTTTTAATAAGAAATACACTTTGGTAGGCTGATAGTAATTGCGACAACCAAGTTCTTACCAAAATCTACTATTTTTTCATAGCAGTAAAAAGAAACTCTTAGTGTTTCTCATTTTTGTGAGAAACCTTGGATTTCTTCAGCCTATAAGACATATTTGGTTCGGAAGATGGTTTGGAGGAATTATTGCAGCGTGCGGTTTGGGACCAGAGGAGATCTGAGGAGTGTGAGACGCTGACCTACTGAGTCCTGAATCCGAGCATCCGTGTTTTTCCTCCTCTGACCCATCCAAGCAGTGTTTCAAGTCTGTACTAATGCACAATATCTGAGTGTTCATAACTGTTTTGTGCGAAGATGAAGGAGGACTACCACTTTTACTGAATATAAAAATATCCCGTAGCTGTTTTTTAGAGCGCTCTATGGCTTGCGTGTGTGTGTGTGTGTGTGTGTGTGTGTGTGTGAGGGTGTGTGCAACTTATCAACCACAACAGTATTTGTGTTTGTGACCTTAATTTTAGTTTTCTTTGGAAAAAATTTATATTCTTTTCTGCATGCTGTTTGATATTTTTGCACAAGTATTTAATTTTCCTCATAAATTTACTCAATTAATAATTAAATACATATGTATTTAGTGCAGCCTTACCCAATAAACCAATATTTACCCATAGTATTTTTTTATGTTTTCACTTTTAAAAGTTATGTTTAAGGTGCTATGCATCGCCTCCCCACTTCCTGTGCAAATGCTTTATGTGCTATATTCGGCAAACAAAAAAGTGTGGAAAACTGACAATCTGTCCCATCATGCACCACAACAAAACAAAAACGAGTATGACTATATTCAAATGAAAAATAACTAGCACCAATTACACTGCTTGTTAAAGTTAACAGTGGCCATGTTTAGCTAAGCCACTTATGAATATACATGGAAAGTAGCATTGCTGCCAATGGTATTAGCTAGCTAGTTCAGCTAACTACTATTTTCCAGTAATACTTTTTAAATCAAGCAGCTCTTTAAACTACTCCTCTTACAAATTCATAATATTTCACTCAATTCACGTCATATCAAATATACAAAGGTTAAATTAGGGTTAGGGGCCGTGGTTATTGTATGTAACTTATCCTACAACTTCATTCATATGAAATAAAATGAAATCCAAACAAAATCCAAATTTCCCATGAGATCAGATTGACGTTTAGGATCCGACAATGTTAACTAGATCAGTTTCTACTACACATGCACTACTGTTTACATTTCACACATTTTTATC
Source organism: Pangasius macronema (assembly GCA_037577455.1). Taxonomy (NCBI): domain Eukaryota; kingdom Metazoa; phylum Chordata; class Actinopteri; order Siluriformes; family Pangasiidae; genus Pangasius; species Pangasius macronema. Next base: position 13,126,740 of record CM074970.1, read on the forward strand.
TCATTTCCTACAAAATAGTTTAAGTTAGTGTTTAGATTTTAAAAACAAAGCTCCAGTTACAGTTATGCTCTATGCATGAATCCGGAAATCGTATAACGTGGAAGTTTGTAACACTTTGAATCCAGACGAATGAAATTGCCAGAAAAATGACATCAGATTTGGGTTT
>CM074970.1:13127005-13163760 GCA_037577455.1 Pangasius macronema
GCGCATGCAGGTCAGGTGTCTGGTCAGGAGAGAAGTCTCTGCATGCATGCAGGCTGCAGGACTCAGGACTGTCCTGCAAACCGCTAAGCTCTCGTTGCGCGTAAACGTGGCCTGAAGTGAGCTGAGCCAAAACCTGCGATCCGCGCCGCGGCCACCGAGCACAAAGACGGCATTCATTAAAAAAAAAAAAATCCGAACTCCGTCCGAGACCCTGGCTGTGCTCCAAATCCCAAACTTCGAGCCTGTGCACTTGCATACTAACAAGTGAGTCTGGAAGGCTACTTGTACTCTCATTAAGTGCACGCTCCTGCATACAAGAATGTGCTCTTGAGGGGGGGAAAAAAAAGGACAGAAAGATTTACACATAATACACTGAGGCGCGCGCTCGGGTGCGCGTGACGCGTGTGCGCGCTCGCTAATTAATTTTAATTAAATGGAAAAATATGAGGCAAAGGATGTGCAACAGAGCAAGCCATATCGTTCTCTTCAGTTACGCCTGATAGCTGTATACTGTGCATATGACCGCGTTTAATTATTTATCCGTGCATAAAGACATCCATCTTTCTGTCGGGTTTTATTTCGCTAAATCACTCGCGATAGGATAATTTACCGCGCGCGCCCGAGCCAGCACTTGATCTGGCTCTGTAGGCTCATGCACTTCACATGTGTTGCCGCTTATTCTGTTTAGAGTATTTACAGGACGTGCAATGTGGTGAGCAGAAGGCTAATTACACTGATTAGCCCAGCACCTTGGGCGACGTTAGGTGTGTATAATCCATCAGCGAGGAAAAAGCACGACGTTTGTAAACTTGTCTTGACGTGCAGACAATCTCGGAATTTTGTGTGCTGACGAAGACCTCCTTGTGCGGAGATTTTGCAGAGAAGTCACTGCAGACACGCTTGAGAGGGGGAAAAAGTTTCCAGTCAATAAATCTGATTAAAACAATTAATCAATCAATATCATAAATCATATATCATATATCATATATAGGCTGATGATACAGATCGACATAGTTTCAAGGTTTTTGTGTGTGTGTGTGGTTTTGTTTGTTACGAAAAGCAATCGACTACCCAACAAACCCCTGTCAGACGATAACTATTATTTATACTTATTAGGGTAAAAGTACGTCGCAGAGTCACTGGACGTCGGAGGTCAGGCGCGCCTGCAGGAAAATAAACCCGGCTGCCAAGAACCTGAGGCTAAGACAAAACTCTATGAAATGAAAGACTAATAAAAATAATGAAGGAAGCTGCACAGGATTAAAATTATGGAACCTGTGTTTAAAATCCATAGAACCTGATCTGCCATTAAAAAAGCCATTCTTTGTAAAGAAATGTCGAGACTGAGGTCTTACTGAGAAGCGAGCTTAATCCAAAGCCTTGCCACGAGCCGAGGGTTTGGAATGAATAAACAAACAAACAAACAAATAAACAAACAAACAAATAAATAAATCTCTCCCGCAGATGAAGCGCCGCTCACACACACGCACACAGCCTCGAGCTTAGTAATGATTTTTATAATAATAATAATAATAATAATAATAATAATACAGATATAAATTCAATATAACGATACTAAGATGGCTGTTATTTAGCAATTTTTGTTTTGAGCCAAGGTTCAGGACTAGGCCGCATGTAAACCTGTTAGACTTAAATAAAGAAATAAAGAGAGAGAGAGAGAGAGAGAGAGAGAGAGAGAGAGAGAGAGAGAGAGAGAGATCACACTTCTGAAAATTCAGTCGTTTAATACAAATAAATTAATATAACTATGTGCTAATTTATTTGCATTTACGAGCTCTGTGCAGTTCCTTATTATATAAATGACATCTTCATCCATACTTCAGTATAACAGAGATTAAAGTAAACTAACTGATGGGAAAAGGATATGCAAAACAAAATAAAACTAATATTTAACATTGGAAATGGAATTATTTAATAAAACCCAGATACAAATGTGTGCCAAATCACAATCTAGGTTCTGCGCTCACACGACGTACGACGTCAAGTTTTTGCTGGGGTTTGTGGTGTTTCACGACGAGTAGAGCTCATTTCGATCAGTTCTCGAGAAGTTAGTTAAGGAAAAACCGTCTGATGGGATTGAAAAGAAAAAAAATAACAAGCTTTTGCGAGTTTATTTGATCAGCTCAGTGTTTAATATTCAGCCTGTTTAACTGTTTAAAAAAAGACAGAAATGTCCTCACATTTAGCACTTCTTTTGGTTTAGACGCAACATTTCACACGGACTGTCGCTCAATCACACGCAAAGTCTGATGAAAGTGACGTGATGCATCATCATATACAAATGACATCATATAGAAATTATTTTTTAAAAAAATAAAAAAAAAAAACAGGATGTTCGTCCTGATGCCAAAACGTCAACAACGACAGCAGCTGCGTGCAGTTGGAATAATGCAGGTGCAGTGGTGGCATTAACATCCACCGCTCAGAGGAGTGGAAGCCGTTGGACTGCAGCTCGCCTTATCTGCTGCGATAAGCCGGGTGTACAAATTAAAGGAAAAAAACACACCGTGCCTGCTGACAGCTGTTCATTCTGTCAGTCACCTCCGGGTTGATCAAAACCTTCAGACCAAACTAAAAACAAAAAGCAGCGCGTTTAAATGCTGAATTTCAGAAAAGGATTAAAAACGCAAATGCACAATGAAAACTAAGCCGGTGTTTATATGAAGCGGGCGAGGCGGCGTCCCAAATACGACATAACACGTCGAAACGGAGGCGCGCGAGCTAGCGAGCAGGCGGGATGTCCTGCCACTTTCACATAATATTTAATAGCCTGCATGCGGTGGAGCAGCAGCAGTAGCAGGCTTTTTTTTTTTTTTTTTTTTTTGCGTAGCTGTAGATTGAGTGTGTAAGCGCCATTTTCTCCGAGAACCCATGTGCACTGAAACGAAGCAGATCCGCGCGCTGGAAAGACGCCACGCACGAGGGGGGTTTGAGAGAACCGGGAGAGCGCGCGCAGGGGAGGGGAAGAGCGCGGAAGAGTGGAGAAAAAAAAAACAAAAAAAAACGAAGAGCAAAAAGGAAGAGCAACCCCCCCACCCCGAGTCCCCCACCAGCCAAACACACACACACACACACACACACACACACACATACACACACAACCCCAAAACATTAAAAGGAGCAAAACCACGAGACCAACAGCAAAAGTTGCAACAATGCAATTCAAAATCACAGTGCACATGCGCAAAGCAAAACTTCCATCTATATAGTATGATGATGATGATTATTATTATGATGATTATTTTGCATTACCTGTGTCAGGCAGTACGGAGAATACATAGCTACTTCGGAATTAAACATTGGAGGAGCGTTTACAGAGCTGAATGGAAGTTCGCAGTGTCGGGTCGCATAGCAATAACTCGCGCTCGTGCCCCGCCCCCCTCCTCCTCCTCCTCCTCCTCCTCCTCCTCCTTCCCACTCCTCCAACAAACCCCGCCTAGGAGCCAGAAAGTGAAAGCTCAAACTTCTGGCAAGGAAGAAGGAGAAGAAGAACACACACGCGGGCGCGCGCGCACGCACGCACGCACACACACACACACACACACACACACACACACACCCGCGCGCGCGCTTCTCCTCCTCCTCGATCTGTCTTTTCCTCTCCTATCCGTCAGTCCAAAGTTTTGCGTGTCTTCGTCCAAAATGATTTCGGGTGTGGAGTGCGCGTCTCTTTTAATTCCGGAAGGCTTTTATCACCTTTTATCACTTATTCTATTTTTATTTTATTTCTATTTTTAATTTTTAAAGCGCCAGTTTGTAACACAAAGCCCACCGTCATTCACAATACTGCTATGCTTCTGCTTAAGCACAGTTTCCCATGTCCTCTCTGTGCCCATGTGAGTTTCCTCGGGGTTCTCCGGTTTCCTCCCACCTCCCATAAGCATGCTGGATTGGTGTCTCGTAAGCGGTAATTTACGGGTTGTAACAATCTCATTTGCCACTTCGGGACATCCGGTGTTCGAAGTGGAAATAAAAACATGGACGCCTCCACAAACGCACAGAAAACAAACGAGACAGTCTCGTGCATTTCGAGTATTTTTCGATGAAATTCGTGTAAAAATGTAAATGTCGCCTGAGTGGCTAGTCGGCTAAAGTTAGTGATAACACTAATGTTGATGATTACCTTCTGAATACAGTGATTAGCATACTCAGAGTTATAGATTTAACTGTATATTAACTGATCTAATGCTAATACTGCTATAAACACATTAAATGCAGAGAGGCGCTACCGAAGCCTCACAACAAGCATTTCAATGTACAGTTGTCGCTGACATTTTGTGCACAGATGAACTTGAAACTTTTCACAGTTCACTGCATGAGCAGCCATGTTGATTTGATGTCACTCTGTAAATGGGGAAGGACCTGCTAGTTGAAAAGACTGCGATGGACTGGTGCCCCATTCAGGGTGTATTCTCGCCTCACCCCGAGTCTTCCCACGATCCGCTGTGACCAGGATAAAGCGCTTACTCAGAATGAATGAATTCTTTAAAAAAAAATTTTTTTAAAAAAAGCCATATGAATTGTCTCTGTGAGCGAATCTTCAAAGACTTGACACTCTCAGAAATATTATATACCTTTAAAATAATTTAAAAGTACATTTTAAGGACCTTAAAAACCACTTTAAAATCTTAACAATAAAAAGGTAATTGAAGCTACATGACATGTACTTTCGGAGATAATGGATATGTATTAAAGCAAAAAAAAAAAAAAAAAAAAGATGTACCCTTTACAGTAGGGCTGGCTGAGCTGACAAAAATAATTAAATTATTTAAAAAAAAATTTAAATGTAATAAAAATATATTAGATATCTATAATATCTCAGAAAAGCATACTGTGACGTAATTTATCACAATATCAAAATTATACTGTCATATCTTCCAGAGCTGCTTCATGGTACCCTACCAGAGACAAGGAAAAGTTTTTCTTTTTTTCTGGGCTGGACATTCTGAAATTAGCCCCTGAAACTCAGCCCCTGAAACATTTCCAGGCTGCATATTTATGCAGTGGGGTTTGGGGAAGACGAAGTCTTGCCAATCTAATTTAGATACAATTGCAATTCACTTCACAGGCAGCAGAGGCAACATTACAAACTGCTCGTTTAATTGATACCGGTGTTTAAGCAACATTTTCAGGATGGATAAATTGGCAGAAAAAGGTTCTGTACGTGTCTGCTTTTGTACGAAAAACACGAATGTGTCTCAAATGTACAAAATTGGACTTAAGGTCCTATTATATACTGTAGATTGAAGAAGTTCTTCTACAGTAAAAGGACGAAGACAGACGTGTCTACCCTAAAACCGCAGGTTAGCTTCTTTCCTTAGAATGTCGTATTTATTCCTCATGGATGTTTGCTGAAATGAATCGTTTTAACCTCATTACAAATGAAACAGGCTAAAGGAACCACTGTAGAGATTTAGCCCATGTGACCTTGTAAATTAGGTGTTGTCCTAATAACCTAGTTGGCGAGACAAAAACCTTTGGCTAGACCGCTAATAATCAACTTAAAGCGTTGTGTGGAAAAATGCTAATATGTTGGCAGTAGCCTCCTGTTCTATAGCTAAGCTGCTCTGTGTGTTTATTTCACAAAAAACACATTTATTTTTATTTTTTCTGACTGTGACTCACCTACAAGGCCATGTAGCCACATCTTTTGGACCACTAAACCCATGCGTTTTGATCAGCTAACCATTAAAAGCTACATTTCCCTCTAGTTTAACATTCTATAGGCTTACCAAGCTATTATTAATGCCTGGAAAAACTGAAACGGCTCTCTGATGAGCACGAGGGTTGTTTTATAGTCAGAAAGTCACCCAAAAGTTGAAAAAAACTATGACATAATTAAAAAACCTGCTCTTTAAGCTGATAGTATAGCAACTCAGGTTCTATGAAAAGCAAAGTAGAAACGTCCCACATGTAAATGTTCTAGGGGTTAAGGCTGAGATTAGAAGTGGTGTTCAAATTAAAGAATTTCTTAGGAATTGATTCATATAAAATCAATCCAAATCCAAATCAGGCTTGTAACAAACTTAGAAAATTCCGCAAATTGGGAGGTAAGAAGGTTAGGAAGTGGACGACGTACCGGACGTAAACGTTAGTCAAATGTAATTGGCTCTTATATTTTATGACACAATAACTCGTCAGTCACATGACTACTAGGTTGACAAACCGTTTAGTACAGTTTCACTCACTTCTGGACATTTCCTATTGACTGTTTTGGAGAAAGAAGTGCACTGCAACACTTAAACAGCCTTACCTTCGTTTACAGGACGGCAGTCGGGTGACACTCGCACAGGATTTGGTGTGAGCTAGGTAAGAATCTTTTTTGGCTTCTTTGAAGAGTTACTGGGATCTGAACAACCATTTACCAAGCTAGATTGCACCTTTTTTCCCCTAAGATTATAGTATTTTTCGGATTTCAGTATATATAAACCACAGTGGCGTTTTTTTTTTAATACATGCGTAACATTTATTTTTTCAGAAATGAGCGAGGGAAAAGCAGAAGCTAGAAGGATAAACGCTATTTCCCCCAATGATATCCTACACATATTCAATAAACCTCTTAGTTTTATTTGAGTTCCTAAATAATTAAATATACACGACCAGATCATCAGTCAAGTAAACATCCTTTTTTTTAATGATTCCTGACAGTTTATGCTATCAAACTAAGCACATTTCCTGAATGCTGATTCTCATAGATGCTAGCAGGGTTTATATTTACCGCAGTTTAATTGTTCGTCGAAACTTTGTTTGTTGTTACTGGTTCAAACGACTCCCTACGATAATTTGTACTTAACAGGCTAACGGACTTTAGCTAAAATTGTAAAGGTTCAGTTATAAAAATTGTTTGCGTATAGATGTCAGGATAAACGTGTCAGGATAACGCGACTGATGGATGACAACCGTTACTTTTTATTGCTTCGCTATTAATGATTCGGTTGTGGCTGTAAATAAGACAGTTTGAAGTGCTTTTGTTTTGTAGCGTTTTTTCTTTTCTTTTCGCTTTTGTCTAGCGCCACAGACTCTGAACAGATGAGGAAAATAAACACATGGTTCTCTGTTCAACTGTCATTAAACATTCTGCTTCATTGTTTTTTTTTTTATTTTTTGTCGGTACAACGGTCAATCGATTAGTCTGGTCTCTGTAATTTATTTTACTTTTCCGCCACTAGTAAGAAGGCCTTTTTCTTTCTGACTGAACGCCTCTAGCCCTGTAGCTAGACTCTGGTCTGATGAGCTGCCTTCAGCTAAATGATTTGCATAAATTGTATGGGATGCAATGGTTAATGTTTACAAAGCTACATCCAGATTTTTTCATACTTTTATCAGATCCACCATGGTATTTTTTTTCAAGCGCTCATGTCAGTCCTCTGAAATACTTTCCTGACTGACAAACCCTAGGCCACGTAGGTTATTACAGTCAGTGACTCTTGGTGATCAGCGTTCATTCAAAGTGGCCTCAGGAAGGATGAGGTGACTGGAACCAACGGGGCCGAGAACACGGCCAGTATGGAAACAACTCCGAGAGGATAAATAGAGGGTGAGAGACATAGAGAGTCAAAGGAAAACAAGAAAGAGAGAGAAAGAGGGCAGAGAAGGGTGAGAGCGCTTGGATACCCAGTTTCTCTCACCACGCCCAAGGGCAGCAACCCAAAAAACTGAAGTGCTTGTGCTGCATACACTAGCAAAAAGTCTACACACACACACACACACACACACACACACACACACACACACACACACACACACACCCGTAAGTCATTAAACACAACAAGAGTGTGAGGTGAAATAAAAAGAAATCATTTCATTTTTTACGAGCAATTTTTTTTATTCCTACACACGCAACCCTCTCTCTCTCTCTCTCTCTCTCTCTCTCTCTTTCTCTCTCTCTCTCTCTCTCTCTCTCTCTCTCTCTCTCACAGCCTCCAGCTAAGCAGGGGTCCAGAAACAAGAAGTCGAGGTTAGCGGTTTCAGTCGGTAATGCTCCCATTAAAACACACAAGAAATGCAATATAGTTAGAGCATGTGGTTTTCCCTTCTAACATGCACACACTCGTGCGCACACACACACACACACACACACACACACACACACACACACACTCATTTAAACTTAATCCCTCCCATATGGCTTGTACTTAAATGATGGTAATGACGTTTTACGCAGATATGTTTGCTCTATAGAGCTTAACAACAGCACATACACGTCCAAAACACAAAGCACGCCATATGATATAACGGCGCTGTCTCATTAACCGAGCTGATCTTCAGATTATGTTATAAATCAGATTTATTCGTTTGTCCTGTACATTGGAAAGAAGCTTTACGTCGATCCACCTGTGAATGAATTGTACGCTTGTGTGACTCGATTTTAATTCTTGGCTAGACAGAGGACTAATCAAACGCCCCATTCATGCGATCGAAATCAAAGTCCAATACCCTGTAATTCCACGAGCGCCGTTATTATCTGGCTGGCATTTGAATAATCAGAGAACAATAAGCTGTTCCCTAAAGGCTCTGACGCGCTGCACTTTAACAGTCTTTTGACTTAAAGTTAAGTTTATATCCTGTACGAGCCCCAAAATCACGATTAGTCGACCAGACTCATCACCTCCCTGAGCAATACAGCCAAGAAAAATAATAAATAAATAAATAAATAAATAAATAAATAAATAAATAAATCACATCATGCTACTTGTATTGTGAAAAGATGTTTTTATGATACATGATATGTATCACGATATTTACAATAGATGAGAAAACGAACAGATTCGCATATTTTGTATTAATGCACCAAACATCAGAATCTGACACAGGCAAGAGAGCCCAACTAGCCTAAGGATGGAGCTATAGTGAAGTGTTTTGCGCTATTATTATTATTATTAGTAGTAATAGTAGTAGTAGTATTAAAATGTCAGTACCAATGTACTAAGGCTATCAGGTTTCTGTACCGTTGGCATTGATATTACATTCATCACTAACGTAGTATTCAAACATAACTGAACATTACTGAGTCTTTCACTTTTTTCAGTTTTCCCAATTCTATCATAAATGTTATTCTTGTGAAAGTGATTTTCTTGATTTACTCACAACAATGTTTTCCCATTGCTGCTAGTCCGCCCAGTTTAACCTTTTCTCCGTGACCCATGTGAAAATCCGTCCACTCACTCCACATGAATACAGTTAATCCCAATCTGAAATAGCTTCATATTCACTCTACATGCTCACTACACTGAGTATAACTTAATGACATAAATATACAGAAGCTAATACACCGTAAAAAAAAAGTGCCTGTTAGACATTAATCATATTGTAAAAGCAATTCTGGGATTTTTTTTCTTTAATTTTTTCTATTTATTTGGAAAATTGATCTATGGTTTACTTGTTAAAGTGTGCTATATGTAAAATGTATTCATTTAGAGTCATTTGTCTATATCGACTGACACCGGTAGACTTACGGTGAGTGATCTGCCTTTAAATATGTAAATATGCTGAACATTTAAATACCACTTGCACAGTAAAACTTGTCCTGAAAGCTCTACTGGAAATTAAGCCACCTTCTTCTTCTTCTTCTTCTTCTTCTTCTTGAGCAATGACAATAATATTATAGTTGAAAAGTGGATGCAGGCTAACTAATGCAGGCTTCAGAAATCAAAAATTGAGTTGTTTCAAGATCAAACTGTGGATCGAATTGTTCACATTGTGGAGAATCCTACCCCCATCATTGCCTTTTTCTGAAGCTGACCTTGGAGCACATGCACATAGGACACTAGGAACACAGCAATGCCTCGCTAAACAGCAGAAAAACTCCGAGGTTCATTGTTCCACTAAATGTTTACAAGAATGAGGTATTAATGAGGAACAGAAGAAAAGCAAACTACCGAAAAAAACAGACTTCGCTAACTAAGTTAGCATCTTCACTAAATAATAATAAGTTAAAATCCTGAGTGAAAAGGAAAATAAATGAATCCACTGCTTCCTGTAGCATCACTCTGTTTCACTCTAAGAATGATTGTAGTAATATGTTGCTTGGTGTGTGTGTGTGTGTGTGTGATACTGAATGCTGACACTAACGATGCTGCCACTTTAAATAGTATGACATGACTTTGTCACATCTTCACTGGCTGACCTACTTCTCTGTGCCTGTACAACAGGGACGTGCTACTGAAAGAGACACCGAGAGAAAAAAAGGAAAAAGACAAAGAGCAGAGAATAGAGAGGCAGTTCGTACCCTGTAAGTATCTGGGACCAGGAAGCACTCGGGCAGCGCGGCTCCTCGGCTCGCCTCTTCATGCACCAGATACGACTCCGTGGCCTGCAAGTCAAACAGAGAGGCACTTCATTTCACGATTCACAGCTGCTCTTATCTAACGCTCTCAGACGCTCACAAATGACCACACACAGGCCGAGTCTTAAGACATAAAGCCTCTAAAAATCCTTTTTAACACCGTGTTTAACGGCCTTTCTGCGCCGTGCTGATTGAAGAATCAAATTTACACAAAACGTTTGGTGTAATTGGAGCCAATCAGCCAAGGCAAGTTTTGCTTCTGGACCTGCAATTAATTTTTTTTTCATAAATACATACCCAAATGGCATTGATAAGCTAATCTAAGGAATATTAGAAAATAGCAGAAATAGCCTGCGTTTACACTAGAATTTTGATTATCACACTAGAAAGGTATTTACACTACAAATCCTGTTCTTATTCATATAATCTCTGGAGTCATTTTCAAACTTTAGGAGGCGGAGCCTAAAGGTGGAATGATACCTTTAGTGATCCTGGTACACGATGATGTTACAATATTTGGCTATACTCAGGTTTATGTTTACAGGAACCTTGATGTAAAAATGATTGGAATGATGTTATATATATATATTTCAGTTCCAGCCATAAGATTTACAGCTTGTAAAGTTTGAAGATTGTCTACATGAAGATTGATTTATGCTGCAGCATTAGGAGGTTGGGTGGCTGACTGCCAATGTGTACTGCCAATGTGTAGCCGGGTTTTGGTCGTCTAGTGGTTTTCCTGTTGTTTGAACCCACCATCCACTTGACAAGGTTTACAATTAAATCACTGGCTACGCAAGACCTTTTGTTCACGTTTGTAGATAACAGCGTCATAAGACGCATTACATATGTGCACATTCAACAGGGCTAGAGAAATCAGTAGGTTTCATATCCATTCGAAGTTGCATAATGGACAAGTAGATTCAACCAAAAAAACAAAAGAGAGGAAAAAACCCAACTTCTACAAAACCAAAGTTACTTATAACTACACGTTCTGAATCCCACCACCCGCTGCACTACACATCTAGCCGGTGGTAAACCTTTTTTTACTTTTAATTACAGACAATCTTTTCAGAATCAGGGAAAACTGATGAAACAGGACAAAATAAAAGCAAATCTGTCATACACTTACACTTACTATTATACAGTATACCCAACGATTTGGATCGACGCATCGATTTAAACAACTGTGACTGAAATGAATTGATGCAACAATCACAAATGGATTATTATCGAAAAAGGACAAACGACTGATGTGTAAAAAAAAACTCCAGCATTCGCCTTATCAGTTGGAAATCGTGAGTTCGAATCTCAGCAATGCTACAGCCAGCTGTGGCCGGGGGTCCGAGGAGAGCACACTTGGGCCTGCTCTCAGGGAGGGAGGAGCATGGCCTCTCTGCCCTGTCAGTCACGGGCGTCTGTGTGCACATGTATGAAAAAGTGGGCGGATAGCGCTTTCCTCTGAGTGCGGTACGTCGCCCCCTGACGTTGCACGAGCAGCAATGTGAAAAGATGTGGTCGGGTAGCTAAGCATGTGATAGCCTTCACCCTCCCCAGTTGGTAGATGTTGGGCAATACCTAACTGGAGAACTTTTTTTAAAAAACCCTCGGATACTTCTCTACGTCATCATTCTCGATCTTTTATGGCCCCTGATTCTGAACAATGTTGGTCACAAATCAATCTGAGAACTTCCATATCCGAATAAATCGTATCATATTGTATTGTAGCAGATTCAGTAGTTTCGTCAAATACTGAATTGTTGTCGTATGAACTGAAATCATGTTGTATGGAAGCCTGAGGTTTACACTCCTAGTATACAGTCACCTTGCATTACTTTTTAGCTACATTAGTGCCATAGCTTCAGTCCGAAGTTTAATAACCAAACATCAGACACTGAAATTTCTGAAAAGTCTCGGTTGATTGCCATAAGAGAAAAAAAATGATTTAAAGTAGATCTGTTCTTTCAAAATGAGAGAGAACCTTATGTTCACAATCAAAAGCAATTACTGCACGTCATATAGATCGTTCGCAAATAAAATAGTTATGTAAAAAAAAATTTTTTAAAAAGGTACGCAATTAACATTTCACAACTGCCACCTCTCCCCCTAGTTCTGTCAGATACCTCAGGTTCATTTCAGAGAGTGTTTTGTAAAGGACACCTTTCCGTTCACACTAGTTCATTTGTATGCTGTGAGATGCATTAGCAAGGCGAGAGAGAGAAAGTCTGAGAGACAGAGAGAGAGAGAGAGAGAGAGAGAGAGAGGGAGAGGGAAAGGTTGAGGCCAAATCTTTGTCTTTGGAGAAAAAAAAAAAAAAGGCGGTGAACTGCATAGCCAGAAAATCCTGCGAAATCCTATTGCATTTCACAGCTTTCATGGACACAGAAACCGCACCTGGTACCGGTCCAGCCGAGCCAAAAACCATCCACCAACCAGCTATCCACCACCACCACCTACCTGGCACACACTGAACCACACACACACACACACACACACACAGACACACACGCACGCACTGATGCCCCTTATGGGACGAAGAAGCAGATGAGACACACACACACTCACACATACACTTTCATACATGAAGACGAATTTGGAAAAAAGTACAATGTGCTCATACATAGGCGCAGATGTACACGTGTATACACACACACACACACACACACACATTCACATAAAACTAACCACAAATATGGGTTTTATGCATAAATAGGCCTACATATTAAAACACACACACACACACAACCTCATAATAAGTTCCAGCCATTGGCGCAGAGGAGTGGTGAAAAACAAAAGCTATTCATATCCCTCCCAATGAGAGGTTAGCGCTCCCGTTTCTCTCTCATGCGTTTTTATAGAGGCTTAGCAGCGCCATGCTAACATCTTATACTGCAAACATGCCCTTTCTAATGACCTCTATTAGTACATTATGGTACAAAGAGTTTCATAGAGTTCTCATTGTCATTATTATGTCTTAGAAGGGGCGGACAGGAATTAAAAAAAAATAAATAAATAAAAAATACGGCTGCCATTTTGGCCTGGGTTGTTCAGTGTCCAGGTCTTAGCGCCTGGCAAGAGGGCCATTATGGCCATGGATGTTAGCATCGGCTCCAAAACCGAGAGAATAAAAGGCGCGTTTCTGCCAAAAAAACGTGCGCCAGCAGTTTTTCTCATCAAAGGTCTTGGGATAAAAGTGCTGATTTATGATCAGTTTTTTTGTCTCGCGTCCTAATTGTGATGCTCGGCGTCCGGCCTGGAGCTGGATCTATATTTGCTGCGTAGAAGTGCTATCGGGGCCAAACAGATTCAACATAAATTATTGAGCCAGTGACTGGAGAATAAGTCCAATAATGATGTAGGGAAAACGTTAAAGACTTGACAAAACACTGAAACCGAAAAAGGTCGTCCATTCAGCTTCAATATTCGCCCGAAATAAAACCACTGGACACCGTTTGAAATCGCTGCTTATTAAAAAGAATCCCAACAGAGATTAAAAACCAGCTCCTACAGAGTCTCCGAGTGGATTCAGCGGTGTTGTTGTGGATTTTAGAAAAAACGCACGAGAAAAAAAAAATCTTGATGCCAGATGCCAGTTCGCTCATTGAGAGAACCACACTATTAATTATATATGGTGCGTGTATATACATATGGAGCATATGCGGGGTCCATATGGCCAACCCGTAGCCAGAATCCGGAGTTCCCCTTCCTTAATTAACATTTTAGAGGCTCAGCAGCGGAGAGAGAGAGAAAGAGCGCGATTCAAAGAGGGCTGTGGGAGCTGGTGACCTAATTGGAGTCAATAGAAATGTATGTAAATGTGCTAATTGCGACAGGTTTCCTTTCTCCTGCCAGTAAATGGCGGCCTTTTGTTTCAAACATTTAATTGGTTGGCCATAATGGAATCAAATGAGAGGGGTTTGAGCTATAGTTCCTGATGGAACGGACAGAGAGAGAGAGANAGAGAGAGAGAGAGAGAGAGAGAGAATGTGGATGTATGTGGATGAACATATGGTGAGAGTTGTCTTAACTAGAATGTCTTTAAATCTCTCTCCCATACACACGATGCAGCCATTCACACACACGTACACACGCGTATACGCTTCGCACAGACATGGTTGGCTTTTCAAAATCATTTGGCCGTGAAACAATCACGACGCCTCTGATAATTTTGTTGTTTGTTTTTTTTTTTTTTTCTCCAAACGACACAGCCATTACGATTTGCTCCATTGTTTACCTTCGATGGTTTTTTTTTTAATTTGTTAGCCGGCAACATACAGACGCCAGCGATGGCTAGTACTTCAAAGAGACAGAAGAGAGAGATAGAAATAGAGAGAACGGTGGGAAAGCGAGAGCGGAGGCTATATGAAAGGATGGAGTGGCCTTCCTCTGTGCGTCTGCCAGGAACACCTCGGGGAGAAGTGTTGGAAAAATGTGATTTCTCGCACCGACGTCTCAGAGGGAACAACACAGAGCAAGACAGGAAGAGCGCAAGTGGTTCACAGGAGCTGGAAGAGTGGAACGGTTGCGGCGCCGCTAATTATTGCCGGGCATTTTGGGGGGTTTGACTTTAGTTTTCTGGCTCTGAAAGAGCTCAAGCTGCGCCAGAACGGCTCTGCACTTTGCACCTCAGCGTTTCAATTTGAAATGTTCATTTCTTTCTTTCTTGTGGCTTGTGCAGGCTCGGGTCAGCTCGCGGTGCATGCGAGAGGAAACACAGATGTGTGTTGGTTTTGATATATCCATAAGGTGCACTTCCAACTCTCCCTGCACATCTATACATGCACACGGTGTGTGTGTGCATGCGTGTGTGTGTGTGTGTGTGTCTCTTTGGCCACTGTCATGGACGACGCTGCTCACACAGACAGAAAACTTTCCCTCACTCTCGAAGTTTTTACAGCCAGAAACGAGTTCACGCGGCTACCCGCCGTCACCGCAGGACACGGTCGCCACGACAACCGTGGCACCGAGACAACCACGTCGACCTATCAGCTCGAGGAGCGTCTGCCAGATCGGTTCAACTCACAGAATGTTCTGGAAGTCAAGCTGAGTTGAGTCCACGTGTCATCTGTCTGTCTGAGAAAAGAGCAAAGAATATTTGCCCAACGCTAACGTGCATGAAAAAAAAAAAAAAAAAAAAAAAAAAAACGAATGAGAAGTTGCGCCATGTTTGCATAACGCTCACTGGGCTTTAGCATTTTAGAAGATTTATTCAAGATGAATTTTTAACACATGGACCTGAATGGTTGAGAGAGAGTAATAATAATAATAATAATAATAATAATAATAATAATAATGAAACAACTCCAGAGTTAGATTCCATTACCTCGGCTAGAGTGATCTATTTTCTTTGGAAAGCTAAGTTTCTATTGGATAAAGAGACAAATTCACATAAAAAGGACAGAAAACTAAAACTAGCTGAAAACTCGGATGCATGCTTTCCATCCTATTATTCTAAGAAAGAAATAAGTATTAGTGATTAAACAGAGCCGTGAGTTCCCAACTGTAGAGCGAACACAATGACCTTTTGCCCTCTAGCAGATCATATTCTAAAGCTCCACGGCTCGCTGTTTATGCAAAACCCAAACTTGCTAATGTGGTTCAGCCCTGCTTCTTCATCTTCATATCAAAGAGCAATTATTACACTTCCCTGACGATGTTCCTTCCAGGTGTGCTCGGCTGAATAGACATAAGTTGCTCACTATATTAAAAAAAAAATAATAAGGCTTGTCATGGTGAAAAAATGCTTGCCCAAGGCCAGTTCAGTTACAGATTCAAATCCTGACTTATTGCCTGTGAGGGTGTGTCGATCTGTCCTCGGAGGTCTTTGGAAAGGGAACATTTGATTAAACATTTGATTAAAACCAAATGCCAAAACCAGTCGAAACACTTCTGCGGTTGAAAAAGGAAATACCGAGGGGGGAAAAAAGGAGCCTGACAAATAAATACCGCAAAATACTGTTACTGTTTAATGCAATAAGCCACCTATATGAGCGGCGGAAGAATGGCAACGGGAAAGATATAATCTGAGGTTTTAAAGCACTCGCTAGTTTAAAAAACAACAACAACAACAACAATGATGGCCACCACGTGACAGTTATAACATGTGTTATTACATATAATAACATGCAAATTACATGTATGTACTTTTAAGGTTAAAGACGCATACTGCAGCTTTTAGGAGCTCAGGGTCCAAAATACTGAGCATTTTTTAGCCTTTCAGTGAAGAATTATATCTAAATCTGGTGTGTTAAGTAGGTGTAAGCACACACACACTCACCAAAGCTACCAATGTGCACTTTAACATCAAGAGGACATCTTCTGTACCTTTAGTGTGTATATATAATTGAAAGTGCATAATTGGACCTTAAGGAACACCTTTAAATCTTTAAAAGTTAATTAAGCACCATGTGCACCTTCCCAAGTAAAAGACACACTACAGTTAGAAAAGATGTACAACAAAGAAGGAGGAAAATGAGCCACAGCTCTATAGAGTGTGAGCATAAATTACTGTTACTGTTATTCTGCCAAATCTAAAGAAAGAAAATTTCTCTGAAGCATTAATCTATCTCCAGGACACCTGAGAGACTGGTGCATATGTGTGTGTGTGTGTGTGTGTGTGTGTGTGTGTGTTTAATAAATGTAATAAACTTTTGAAACCTGAATACAAGTTAAATAATAATAGTGCAAGTCACAATAAAAGATTTGATTCCAAGCCAGCCCTGAATTTAAAGAGTTATAGATTTATATTCCTAGAGTTATATTCTGCTGGACATTGTTGTTTTTGTTGTTGTTGTTGTTGTTGTTGTTGTTGTTTTGTCTGGGAATCTGAGCTGCACCAGTGAGAAAGAGATTAATTCACATATCACGTACCATTGTTGTGAAGGGGAATTTGCCAACAGTCTCAAACACCCATTTCCCCTCAAAAAAAAAAAAAAAAAAAAAAAAAAAAAAAAAGAGTCGGCTTTTCCAAAAAAAAAAAAAAAACCCAGACGGAAAGAAAGAAAGAAAGAAAGAAAGAGCGAGCGCCCAGTGGAGAGGAAGGCGCAGGGTGAACGGGTGCACGGCGCTCGGTTTCTTCGGTGATACCGGAAGCGACAGAAAGGAACTCAACAAGTCGGCCTCGAGCCCAGAGTCTCTTCGTCCCGTCTTTCTCTCTCTCTCTAATATAATCTAAAGTTCGTGCTCTGTCTGTCTCTCAGGCGGAGAAGAGAAGCGCGGCCGGATTATCTGCCACCTCGAGTCGTCTGCGCGGTTCCGGTTCACTGGGAGTCTTCATCCCGACCCATCAGCAGCGCAGCTCCGGGACAGGACACCGCACAACCGCACAGCCGCACACTCCCGCAACTGCGCGGGGAACTTCCACGACCAACCACAGCCGCGCGACTTCCGGTGTTCAAAAAAAAAAAATTAAAACACACTCACACACACTCACACACACACACTCACACATATACTCACACACACACACTCACACACACACACACACACACACGCGCGCTGAGCGGCGACGCGCCTCCTAAAGCTCACGGGTGAGTATTAAAGACGGAAATTACGACTCTTCTCGCTCCCTGTCGTCTTCTTCACGTCTTTCTTTCCGTCTTCTTTTCCTCTTCTGTTCTCTCTCTCTCTCTCTCTCTCTCTCTCTCTGTGTCTCTCTGGTTGTGTGTGTTGTTTTTACGGTAACGGGACCCCCCGGTTCGCTGTTTTCCTTCAACACCTCCTCCGTCGCGAGACGAGCACGTTAAACACCGGAGTCAGCGGCATAGCCCATAGACTAATCTATCAACACTCACACACACACACACACACACACACACACACACACACACTCTCTCTCTCTCTCTCTCTCTCTCTCTCCCTCACACACAGAGACACACACACAAACACACACACACTCTTCACAGACCGAACTTCAAAAAAAAAAAAAAAAAAAAAAAAAAAAAGATTATTACTGTTAAACCGGGAGGAAATGTCGGTCTCAAGCGCGAGCTGGTCGATCATTAACAGCGTGCGCGCGACTGGCAGGCTGTCCCGTGTGTGTATGTGTGTGTGTGTGTGTGTGTGTGTGTGTGTGTGTGGCTTTGGGCATTAATTCACGGGCCACTCGGATTAACCGAGCAACAAGCGCGCGCGCACATGCACCTACATAGAAAATAGTTAAATTTTACCCACAATGCACCGAGTAAACAACAACAACAAACAACAACAACTTGGAAAGTGTTTGTAGGTTAATTTTAAATGTCCTTTTCATTCCCTAGATGTGAGTGATAAAGCCTGGGAGAGCTCACAGGGCGTTAATAACAGAGTGTTTATGAGCATCATGTGAAATGGCGCTTTTTATTCCTCAGAGCCGTTTCACAGGGTTAAAGGACCTCGGATTTATCTGCTCTTCTTCTCCAGGGCTCGTCTTATTTTACCTGATTTCACTGTAACTTTATTTACACTTTATTTAACCTTTAAAGCCTGTAAAATGCCTCTCTGTAATAATACCAACAGCAGCTCCTCGCCTGTTACATTCTGTAAACCATCAATCAGCAACATTTATCCTTATAAATATCCTGTTATTAACACTTTATAAGCATTATATCTGTTTTTCTTTTCATCTTATTATTTATTCATTTCCATGGCTAATGTAATTATTAGTGCAGGATCTCTGAGCTTTTAATAAACAGCCTAGCAAAAAAAATGCTGAAATAAATTTTTAAAAATAATTGCAAAATATTAAACAGGTGTATACAATTATAAAATATAAAAACAATAATAAATAAATTTTGCAATTCTTTTAGCCCACTTTATTTATTTATTTATTTATTTATTTATTTATTTATTTTGCATCAGCCAGGACAATAACAATAATTCCAAAAACACTCTATGCAAAAATAAAGATCTTAAATTTTCTGAATTTTTTTTTAAAAAACAATCTTTATGCCGAGTCTGCTGTACTTTAGTGGCCGTATTGATTCCGCATGCAGTGTTTATCCGGTGTCCTCAGATCAGATAACAGAAATGGAAATGTTAAGGTTAAGGTTAAGAGCAGCAAGAGGTGCAGCGATGACAGGCCTGGAGCTATAGAGCTGTTTGCACAAAATATGTGGGGCGATAAAATGAATATTTTTTATGTTCACTAGTCTGTTAGCCATCCGATCATGACGTAAGAGTTGCTGAAAAGGTTATGAGGTCATCAGAGATTATAGTTTTAAAGCTGTTTATTTTAAATAGAGCTTTAAATGAAATTATATATATAATTTCTTTATTCATTCATTTCTGAGAGCCTCCTATAGCAGATGTGTCCTGACTATTTTATTTCCCGGCTGTACACACACACACACACACACACACACACACACACACACACACACGTGGCAATCCAACAGTTTCCGTCTATTCTCCTGGCTCTAACTCGTTTGTGTAATCCAGACCCGTCACCTCGCGAGTGTTTATGCGCTTTAATAAAATAAATAATAACGCGCGTGATCAGAGGATGAGTAACAGTTACTGTAACTTCTGAGCGTAACCAGTAACGTCTCAGTGGTGTGAGAAAGCTGATATTTGTGAATACCTTCATGACAACTCCAAAGTTCACAAGAGCCCACAGTTATTCAGGCCACAGTGAGAAGATCTTTATAAAGATTACTGCACTCACACATCCTCACTTCAGCCGCGCTGGAGCTCTGTACACACATCAGCAGATCAGCACCAGGACGAACCAAACCCCAAACCCCAAACCCCAAACCCTCCACCTGCAGGGAACACAGCATGATTACCTACAACTCTACACCTGGCCACATAATGACCACAGCATGATTACCTACAACTCTACACCTGGCCACATAATCACCACAATAATCATTACTGTGCTCAGGGAGTTAAAGAAATGTGAGCACAAGTCGCAATAATAATAATAATAATAATAATAATAATAATAATAATAATAATAATAATTTGTGTCTTGTCTATTAGTATTATAGAAATTTTATATTTTTATTTAGTTATTTTAATTGCATTTTCTTTTATATTTGTGGGATTTTTTTTTTGGTAGTTACTATAGCTGGAATTAATTTGACCACCTCACAGAACTGTGTTCTCATATTATTATTATTATTATTATTATTATTATTATTATTACTACTACTACTACTAATAATAATAATAATAATAATAATAATAAAATAATAATAATAAAAATAATATACACATCCACTGATTATTTTTATTATCTACCTTTTATTACCTATTTTATTATCACACTTTATGCATTTTACACTCCTTCTGTTTCAGAAAATATAAAAAATAATAATATAGTCTTTAATATCTCCTGATATTAATCTCCTGATATTAATCTCCTGATATTAAAGACAGTGGAGCTAATGTAATTTCTCCAGATGAGAGATGAACGAATTATAAATATCACACAGGTCTGTATTTTTAAATCACTCTTTTTACCTCTTTTTAACAAACTATCTTTTATTTCTCTATTTCTAGAAATAAACATTTCTAATTGCAACATTAAAACATTCTTATTCACCTTATTATAATGTAAAAGAATGTATAATAGTCTATATTAGACGAGAAAAAAAAGACTGAATAATTGGCTTCATAATTGTGTATGTGTGTGTGTGTGTGTGTGTGTGTGTGTGTGTGTGTGTGTGTGTGTGTGTGTTAATAATTCGTTTAAATTCAAGTAACTGCAAGTAAAACTAAAATAAAATCCGCAATTGAACCTTTTCAGGATAATAAACTCATCAGATAAACTCTATAATCTCTACATTATAAATGAGATGATCATGGTGTCAGTTCTGTGTTTGGTATATTTTGTATATTTTGTATATTTTGTTCGTTTGGCTGTAAGAGTTAACTATTTTGTTTTATTTGTTTAATCATAGAAAGTGTTAAAATATAAACCCGAGACTTCACTGAGAACAAAACTAATAGAAATTGAAAATAAAATGTAATAAAATGCAGTTGTACATGTTGTACTCTGTTCCAGCGGTTTCCTATAAACCTTTAGATTTACAAGCACACTTTTCTTTTAGTAAAAATAAATAAATAAAATATTCCAGCCAGCCCGAGTATTTTGGCGGTAAATGTGAGCTGCAGTTTGGTGATTAGTGAATGAGCTGAAGTGAGCTGAACGGCGATGACCGGGTGCTAATCATCACACAGGCTCTGGCTGCTGAGGCTCCTGAGGAGCGCGGGCTCCAGCCTCAGCCTCAGCCTCAGCCTCAGCCTCAGGCTCGTGAACGCGCTCAGTGCTGAAGCTGTTCAGCCGCTTGCTGAAGTTAAACTTTTCCTTTCTTGCAGAATGAACAGCGCTCCGGTGGAGCGGCACCTGTTCACTGCTGGCTTCAGCTCCGCGCTTTCTCCAGCAGCTTCCCCTCAGCCTCTCTGTTCTGTTCTGTCTGAACATCCTGAGCTGCTAAACTGCTGGAAAGTGGAAATATAGTGTTTTACTGAACTCGGCGGCTGTGAGGAAGGAGTGCTGATTAAACTGAGTGTAATTACATCTGGACGTGGAGGGGATCGCGCTTCCCTCGTGGCGCTTGGTATTTATTTTTCTACTTTCTTTTCTTCTTCTTCTTCTTCTTTTTTTTAAACAGTGCTGTAATGTGCTCCGGCGCGCGACCCGCACGCCACGCATCTCCGCGGTCCAAACCCCCTGCGCGCGCGCCTTTAACGGCCTTCACGAAGAGAGACCGAGAGAGAGAGAGAGAGAGAGAGAGAGAGAGAGACAGAGAGAGAGAGAGAGAGAGAGAGCCGCGCCGGTCCGCACGCATCGCTTTCACCGTGGGGGTTTTACGCTAATGAGTCTCGCGCTGCCTTGCTGACCACAAAACATGTTAATGTGACCGAAGCTCAGCACACACACACACACACACACACACACACACACACACACACACACACACGCGCTGTATTAATGCAGTACACATACACACGCCGTGCACGCCGTGCACGCAGTACATGCAACACACACACACACGCACACACACACACACGTGCATGCTGTTAATGCAGTGTACACACAAACATACGCACATACACGCTGTGTTAATGCAGAACGTGCAACACACGCGCGCACGTGCATGCTGTTAATGCAGTACACACACACACACGCACACACAAACAAATGCACGCTGTGTTGACATAATTCCTGAAAAATACACACGCATGTGCATGCTATTAATGCAGCACACACAAACACACACACATTTTGTAGTAAAGATGTTCTATTACACTACTGACAAGATGTACTTCTCAACAAAACTGGACAACGTACACACCCACACCCACACCCACACACACCCACACCCACACACCCACACACACACACACACACACACACACACACACACCCCATGCTGTGCTACTGCAGTGGAGTGTTTATGAAACAGTTTGGTGTTGTTTTTGGTTTGCTCTCAGCCGGGTTTAATATTTTCCCTGGTCCAGGCTGAACCTGAGCTCTGTTCACATTCATCCAGTAATGAAATAAACGCGGGTTTGGTGGCGTACAGTGCGGATCGCCTCCCTGCACTTATTACTGCAGGATCACAAAATACTGGAAAGTTCTGGGAAAACGTTTTCATAGCCGGTTATTTTGATCCTGCAGCGTTATAGGTTTATTATATGCTGTTCTATACCCTGGTGTCAGGATGCCTGTGAGAGCCAAGCGTGTAGAGAGCGTGTCATATAGCCTACACCACGTCTGGGGTTATTACTGCAGATCTCAACACAAACCTGATAATCTGTCTTTCATTTAAAAATAAATGGCAACTTGTCTAAGACTTTCAGAGTTTGAGGAGCTGACGTGTGCAAAAATGACTCATTTAGCTATTTCTGTTAAACTTCAGGAATCAAGACTGAACACAGAACTGCTGAAGACTTAATAATGTACATGCACAACCTTGTGGCTTTTAAAGGTGATGCTTCATTTGATTTCGCCCTTTATAACCCTAACCCTAACCCTAACCCTAATCCTAACCCCAACCCTAACCCTGTTTAACTGCTTTTCTGCTTTTCTTCCAACCTTACTGATTCGAGAAAGCTTTACAGAGTACTTAGAAACATGAGTCAGGTGAGCCGGCTTCTACTACAGATTCAACAACAGATTTTTTTTTTTTTTTTTAAATGCCCAGAGATGTTACACACCACATAACACCACAATCAGTATCATGACAAAATCAAAATATTAGGCTACACTTATCCTCATTGAGCTAAGGAATATCTTCAGATTATTTCAGCTTTTATTTTTCTTCAAGGTTCTTTAAGGCAAGAGGAGCTGGGAGAGTCTGTTAGTCATAAAAAAATTTCAGCGAAAAAAATAAAATAAAATAAATACTGGAGCTGAGTGGCTAATACAGCTAGCAAGCTAACAGTCTGCATCATCCTTAAATCATCACAGACTCGTCAGACTCTGTGTAATGTGTAATGGTTAAGCAGTGTTTAATGGATTCTGAAACTGTGATACAATTAAAGAGAGACAAGCTTCATTTCTTTGTGCTTAAAGATACAGTCTGCCTTTTTTAAACCACTACCTGTGTGACTACATTTTTTCAAATATGCCTTAGAAGAACAGTGATTCTCAATACTGCCATGCAGTGGATCGCACTATTTTCTTCATTTCAGGCTTGTGTTTAAAAATTTCTGACCCGGAATTTAGCTATGCCCCAAGAGAGAATAAAGCAGCCCCTATTTCTTAAAAAGGAACTGACAGGGCAGAAGTAATTTCAGTCAAAGTTTGATTGGGGCAAAGGGAAAGCTTGCCCTTTCACACACAGTTGCAGTTCACTGAACAGGCAGCAGGGGGTGCTAAAAAATATGGCACCACACTGCACCTTCCCCTCCTCAGTCGAGGGCCAGAAGGTGCAGCATGCAGTCTCGACCCTGAAAACCGTTGTGTGTGTGTGTGTGTGTTGTCCAGCTTTGTCGAGAAGCGCATCTTGTCAGTAGTATAAGATCTTTACAACAAAATATACAGAAATATCAACGTTGTATTTCCAGCGAGCATGCTAACAGTGTCTAGAAACCGTAGCTGACACAGAAACAGAACATGAGTGTGTGATGCAGTTTGTCTTCCTTTAAATTCGCATAAAATATGTAGCATATTAAGCTAGCACGTAAGTCTTGCTTCAAAATCTTTTTTTGTTTTGATTTTCCCCCCCTTATTTTTGTGTTTAAAATAGTGGCACTATCCAGGTTGAATATATGCTAGCTGTGCTTAGCATTGTGGAGCTACGGACACCGTGTGAGTAACACGAGCTGTTTTCCTCCGAAAGGAGCAGCAGCAGAATTCATACAAGAAACAGAAGAAGGCAGGAGGATCGACGGGCAGTCTGCCGCTTGCTGTGTGAAAAGCCCTTCGTCTAAAAAGGACCGATTTGTCTCCTGAAATGCTAACTGCAGCAAACGTGGTCAAGCCTTTTGGATTTTAAGGCTGTGCTTTTGTGGAGGATGGAAGGAGCCAGGTCTTTCTCCTCAGCATGAACACAGTGTCCTGAAATAAAACGGCGGATTGTAACTGGGGCCTTTGCCATGTTATGGGTGATCGCTGAAGTTGATAAGAGGATGAGAAACTTATCACCGAACTGCGTGGCTCAGTTTGGGCTACACTTTAAAATATTAAAGTCGCTCTGCTGATTTGCTTGGGTCACCTGTAAAAAAAAAAAAATTAACCAAATGATGGGAAATGCTAATTTTTTCAAAAATGAATCCATATACTCCTAGGAGAGATGGACACACCCACACGCATCTCTTTCCCTGGCTCTTCTTTAAAGACAAGCACTTATCCACCGGAGAATTTCTTTGATAAAACACACACATGTCCCATCATCTGTCCCTTTCCTGCTCCCGCTTTTACCCCCCTCCAGGCATCCACAGTGTATTCACGTTCATCTGCTCTCTTGGCTCACTTCTCAGACTATAATCACTCTCGGTAAGTCCGCTGTCTAGTCTTTGTGAGAGCTTCTCAATTTACTAAACTATCTGCAGCAGGTTTGAGTTTCAGACCCAAAAACCATGGGGTTACTGGTTTGAATCCCCAGTCTGCACATTTCTGGCAACTCCTGGTCCTTTGACCACTTGCTAGCACGCTCAGTGTAATGGCAGATAATGTACAGTTAGTTCAGAGCTATCACAAGAGTTCTGGGCAATACTGAACTCTCGTTGTTTATTAACACAAATCTGAGCAAGGCTTGATTTTGGGGTTGAGAACAAAAGGAAGTTATCCATTTTGTAAAAATTCCATCCCCATTCCCATCACCATTTTCCATTCCCTTTGGATCATCAACATAGCGCACATGATGTCCATCATTAATCATTCCATCCATGTGATTTACACAACAAGTCACACTGGACTCATTGGGAGCGTTTGTTGTGTGTCAGACCAACAAGATCATATCTTGTACATCTACTCTTTGAGGAAACAGAACAATGGATCGTCCAGGCTTTTCTGGCTAGTTAAGGGTTCTACACAAGAGTTCTACACAAAACCTTTAAGGATTTCCCCATAGGGATGATTAAACTAAACAAGCTTTAAGGGTTCTACATTCAAGCTTTATTTTTTAAGAGTGTTCTGCAGACCTGTATACAACATAATACCAGAACTTTGTTAAAATTAAAAACAGATTTGATAACCAGCAACATCTACTGGAAGGTGGTAAATTTGAGTTTATAATCCTGTTTGATTGGCTTCATATAGTTAATGGCACTGTGTCATAATATACTTACATTATTATTATGATAAGTAATTCATTCATAAGGGATTTTCCGTTCTTAGCTAGATTTTGGCAGAGGGTCACTGGAGGTTTCCCCGTCATTTGAAGCCACCATCATTTAACAATACGACCACCACTTTTCAGGAAAGATGTCTAATATGTTGCCGAACATTATGATAAAGAGGCCTGATTAAGACGCTGGTCTTGATTTAGACACAAAAAGTGAAAACTAGGAAAAAAGAATTAGGTCAAATCTAAAGCCCCTGAGGGTTCTTTGGTTGCCCCTCTGTAGAACCCCAAACATTGTGTGTCTCTCTTTATAGCATCAGCTCTGACAGTACTCACAATCACGGGTTTATCGCTGCTATAGTAACAACACATTCACAGGGACTTAAATGGCGGTTGGTCCACATAATCTAAGAATAATAATAAACAGATTTTAAAAAATTGTTATATAACAAAGAAATCATTGGTATGATAAAGCTTTTTTGTTAGGACCCTTTTTTAAAAAAAAAAGCTGCTATAATGCAAGCGATATCAGGAACTAACTTATCCCGTGGACGTTCTACAACATTAAACGTGACTATAAATGGTTAAAACCATGACAGGATGTTCATTAATAAGTGGCAAGTTGTAGTCTTTGGCAAACCGCTATGGATTAAGAGGAATAACACACTTCAGGTGGTGCTGTTATAAGAAATTAATCCACTTAAGGATGGTTCCAACCCATCATGGATTATTCTCCTATAACAGCGTGGCCCATTGTGTGATATTCCTTACGTCTAAAATGTAGTTATTCCAAGGCTGTGGGCAACTGCAGCAGTCTTATTCATATTCATATCAATTTGTCCATTCACACATTTCTAAATGTTTATTTTCAAATGGTGCGCCATGATTCATCGCATTTGAATGACTGACAGTTGTAATGTGATGTCTAGCCCAGAAAATCAAACTTAAATAAAACAGAAAGCCTCATTTTCATGTTTCGACTCTAAAGAATACAGCAGAATGCTCTTTAAAAATGAAATTAAATAATGTAATGTAACCAAATGTTAACGTGAAGCTCGAAATCAGGCTGCTGGCCCTTTAAAAATCCAACATGATGACATTCACTGAAAATGCCAGCTCACGTTTGGTCGTTTTCCACCATGACCTTATAAGCAGAACACATAGCTTATGGCCCCAAAATTGTGGCAACCATTTGTGGCTTTGTTAGTCAGCTGGCCGGCTTTACGTGGTATAACATTGTCCTTTACTTACCGCCCAGCCAAAGGAGCAAATCATCTCCATTTTGTGCCAGCGGATCATGCCTTAAATGAACCAGCCACCATTTTGGATCCCAGCTTGAGGGAAGCTCCACCTCTCTGGCTCCTTTTCATCTCTCTGATTGGTCAAAAATCAGACACGTTCGCCAGAACCACTTTACAGACCAAATCCTATACGAAGTGCACGTCTCGGCTCCTCTGATTGGATGAAACGAATATCGCTCACCGAACCCTCGCCTTGTATTGGCCAATCGTTACGTTTCTAGAAGCTTCCAGAGAGCAGCCATGGCAGTTGGCACTGTGATGGGGTTTGGACTTCCAGATGAGGAATGAGGCCTGGTGGTGGGGGGTTTTTGGAGGGTCAGAACCCTAGCTAGGGGACATGGTGAGGGGGGGTTCACAGGATGGCCAAGGTGTGAGGCATCGACATTGGAAATGTGGATGAGTTAGTGACATGTTACAAGACTTTTTATGGCCAAAGTCGTAGGTTAGAACGAGAGGAGACACAAATATGTTTGTATGAAGTAAAAGTGGAGCTAAAGAGCTACAGGAACGAAAGAGCGCTACATATTACATAAAAAAAACACATTTTATTTTCCTTTGTATTTCATTTACTGCAAAATGTGTGCGGTTTATGTTTATTAGTTAAATATATTATGCAACAATAAGCCAAATTCCGAATGCACTGACCTACAATACAAATTATATCTGTATTTGCTTGAAGTTTTGTTATGCAAATTGTCTTTGTGCCCCTGTGGAAAAGACTCGAGTGCAATTGGCATTGGCAAGTTTTTTAATAAAGAGGGCTTAGGAGAAAAACTCTTTGTTTTTGGATCATTATTCACTGATTGATAATAGGGGGATTAATTCTGACTGTGCAACTCTCTCAGTCTCTTTTATTCCTTCCTTCTTTTTTAATTATTTGGCTAAGACCCTGCTTTCATTTATCTTCAACACCGACTCTCTCTCTCTNTTCTCTCTCTCTCTGTACCTCATTGGAGATTCCTGGCCCTCTTTTTCTTGGCTTTCTCTCTCGTCCTTCACAAACCATCCATCCCCTCTTGTCCTCTCCTCGATTTCAGAAAGCATTTTGACCGCTTCAACTTTTCTCCCACTTTTTGTCTATGAAGGTAAAGCAGTCATAGAGGAGAAGAAACGGGAATAGGAAAGGAAGTCAGAGCGAAGTGGCATAAATGAGAATCATTTGGCTAAAAATGTGGATGATGTGATGAATATTTATGATGAATCAATAAAACAGTTCTCTCTCTCTCTCTCTCTCTCTCTCTCTCTCTCTCACACACACACACACACCCCAATCTGTGGCAACACTTGGTTGCAGCAAATGGAGAACCAGCTGTTGCAGTCTGACCCGAGCATCTGGGGAAAGAGAGCGACAGAGAGAAGGAAAGGAGGAGTTGCCTTGAACAAAATCTTTTTCTCTCTTTTTCTACTCACTATATTCTTCCAAGTTTATAGTACAGAAGAGTGAGATGGAGCCCAGACAGACACACACACACACACACACACACACACCTCTGGGTTATATGCTCCAATGACCAACCATGGTGCCAACGCTGGGCAAACTCTGGTGCCCAGGCCTTCTGCCATCCCAGATAGCTGTGTTGTGTGTGTGTGTGTGTGTGTGTGTGTGTGTGTGTGTGTGTGTGTGCGCTCATGTGTCCATGCACACCCATTGCTCCAGATGCTCGGGAGAGAGGAGATTAGTACACCGAACACCCAAACAGTCATCATGCCTTGCTTTCCATGCACACACACATGTATACACACTTCATGCAGACTCATGGTAGCATAATAAACCTGTGAATTAAACCATGAAAATGTTCCTAATCCCCTTCAGTGAGAGAAAGCTATCTTACTCCGTACATGATTGGCTTCATCCCAGTCTAAGTGCAAAGCCTCGTCCTCTTCCTTCCGTATCATCTTGATCGCAGCAGACGCTACACTGGGCTGGACAGAGGGAGCCAAAACTTTCATGCCAGCCTTCCGATCTGATCTAACTAGGACAAGTTGGGCATAAAATATTTGAAATCGAAATTAGTAAAGCATCCTTGCCACACATAAATTCGATTTGTTGATGGTTGATATAAGTTCAAGAGAAATCAACACACTACACCTTTTTCTGGGACACGTAGAAACACTTTCAGAAGTGAAAAATCCGCAAACTATCCAGACAACCCATGAAGAATTCTTTTATAAGATGGTATATTAGAAAGTGAAAATATCAGGAGGCATTGAGCAGATATGATGGTGAGGGACTTCTCTTCAAACTCTGATTATTAATCCAAAACTATCAGTCACAACAAAGCAGATTTATTGCACGTATCCATTTTAGAATTTTAAATTTGACATTTTACACATAGGACATTAAATATAAACACATTTAGATTTTATTTACATTTCAAATATATGAAGGCAAAGTTTATGATTTAACCCCTTAAACGGGTAAACTTCTAAATACAGTTTTTAAAATAAAATGACTATGTTCTGCTTATGTCATCCTTCAGCGTGGTCCAGACTCGTGCAGGAAACACACTCGCATAAACACAAACGTTTTTCAAAATGAGCTTTGTGGCTGTTCCATTAGTGTGTTTGATGTGTGTATTGGTATTGCTACTACTGCACTTGTAGCCGTGCTGTGAGTTTTGCATAACCCTGTGCCTGTGGCTTTTCTCGGAGCAGCGCTGACACACTGAGACTTTAATCAAAGAATTCCTCACATTGCCAGAACTCTGTATTTGGTCGCAATGACACTAAATAGACGGCCATTGAGAGCAAATCACATTACGCGTTCTAAGACTGGCTCAGTCAGAATTCCACAGAGAGCTCACTGAGCGGGAAATCACTTCATCACACACAGGAAAATTCATTCGATTTTGAATTCGTGTAAAATGTAATGAAAGTTATGGTAAGAATTATTTAGCGTTTATACTTTTTTTTCTAAAACCTTTTACAAAATCCAACTTCATTTTCTCTGCGATTTCGGGTCTTGACGATGCCATTGCCCGGAGTTAAGAGAACAAAAACTGTCTGTGCGCTCTGAGTGGGAGGGGCATCATTTCTCTCCCCTGTCAATCACAGCAACACTAGCCAATCGCGGGCATCTGTAAGCTTATGTATGCAGAAGAGGGAGGATAGCGCTTTTCTCCAAGTGTATTACTCTGCCCCATTTGGTTGCTGTTGTATGATAGGGGAGAGATTTCCTGGTGTTTGGGAATTGGCGAGATCATATTGGGGAGAAAATGGGGGGAAATATATAACATGGACCATAAAAATGCATCATACAGAGTTACACAAATACTTTAGCTCAGCTCACCAAAATACCACAGCTGATCCTTTTTAATTAATAAAGAAAACTAAAAGTTTAACCTTGGACCGTCCTTTCTGTGAGAAGATAATATTATTCCCATTAGGACTGGGCAAAACGACATTCATATCAATTTTGTGGTAAATGAAGTATTTCGCGATATTAACGTTTTTAAACTACAAACCGAAAGGTTTGTTTAGAACCTTAAAAAAAATTTTTTTTAATATTTGTATGTATTAGAGTGTATTAATAATATTTAATTATTTTTTTTAATTTCTCCTTTAAGTACAACACTACGGTTTGTTTGTTAGCTGTTGTATATTGTGATACGTGTCAAGAATCATGATATATTTCTGTCATATCGGCCAGTTCTAATTCCCATTAGGTAAGTCTCTCTTTTAGTACAGCTTGTATAAATTTGAACAATCTCACACCCACTGAGCCACTAATATCTTTGCTCATTAACATTAACTGGTGCTTGCACCATCACTACCTATTAGCCATTTATACTCAGCTATACGTCGCGCTCTCCGCTGCCTCCAGTCCACAGTCTGCAGTGGAAGGTTTTTGGAAGCGGCGCAGGCCTGAGGCTTATCTCCACCCAGCACAATGTATGGGGTAAAGGGGGAGGAAAAAGATGGCTCATTAAGGGAATAAAGCTCTCGCCTGTCGTTATGGCCTGCTGTAATGTCGACGGGCTGTTGACTGCATTGTGTGTGACGGCTGCAAACATGCTTCAACCTCAATGGGAAAAAAGCAGCATGAATGCAGATGGCAGATTGGTCCAATTGGCAAGAAGTCTGTGAGAAAGTGTGTTAAGCAAGCGTGTGTGCGTGTGTTTGCGTGTATTGTATGCTCATCATCACGTGTCGATCGGGGAAGGAAAGAATGAACATGTGCATCACACTGTGTGTGTGTGTGTGTGTGTGTGTGTGTGTGTGTGTGTGTGTGTGTATTGTATGTTCATCTGTATATCACGCATTGATCGGGGAAAGGAAAAATGCACACATCATGCTGTGTGTGTGAGGAGAGTGTGAGAGAGACAGTCTTACTTTGGTACTGTGAGCACAGGGGGACAACTTGATCTGTGTGTGTGTGTGTGTGTGTGTGTGCTGGGGGGGCAGACTAGGGTGCTAATTTGGAGGAATTAAAGAGCACTACACAGGGCACTTTGTGGAAGCAGGCTCTGGGTCTAATCTCCCCTACGCCTGATCACACACACACACAGCTGAGAGTGAGCAGCATGCCACATCACCCCTGGGCAATATGGAAATACACTCTCTCTCTCTCTCTCTCTCTCTCTCTCTCACACACACACACACACACACACACACACACACACACACACACACACACACACACACACTCTTTCACTAGGGATGTTAACCAAAGGGAGCTACCTCTGTGATTCAGATGTGCAAAAATCTGTGGCCTGTTAAACTTCATACATAACCTTGAGCGCACACACACACACACACACACACACACATACACACAGTCAAAACATACAGTCAAAGTTGTCCCCCTGTGCTTTTTGTATTTACACATATTTATATTAATATGATCATAATTCAACGCTTTAAACATTAGACACGTGTACCATTAGATCAGTCTTTTTAAAGCTATTTAAGCAATGCTTGATACCCAAACCCAGTCGCTCTATACATTATCTTTTCTGTAGTAACAGTTCATTCGCAGGGACTTATACGGCACGCTCCACATATACAGATTTAAAAATGTGCCAGAGTTTTCTATAAGGAGATTGAAGTTTATGTAACATTTATGGAAGGAGTCTCCAGTATCAGTATCTTTTCCGCCACAGGAAAGTCTTCAGGACGGAGAAGTTTACATTTGGGGTTTCTCAGTAACATGACAAGATGGGTTTTTCTGTATTGATTCATTTGACTCTCCACACACACACACACACACACACACACACACACACACACACAATAGAATTCCAAGAAATGTGACACTCATCACAAATAAAACATGTGTAATCTTTTGTTTCGAGTTTCAAGTTTATTGTCATGTGCATAAAGAGTGCTTTAAGCATCTATATACAATGAAATACTTGTACAAAGAGTGTACAAACTTTTGTACTCTACTACACACTCATGTACACACACACACACACACACACACACACTACACAGGGTTTGTACGCAGTGTAGGACTTACGCGCAGAGACACAGTTGTGTGTTTTTGTGCTCACTGTGTTCTTTGCTGGATACGTTGTTGTTGGAGTTAGCCTAAAAGCCGAACACGCCTAAATGTCAATCCTCGTTTTCTCCCACACTATCACGTTCTCCTCTTTCTCCTCTTTCTCTTCTTTCTCTCCCACACTATCACTTTCTCCACTTTCTCCTCTCACTGCTTTTCATCTCCTTAATAACCTCCAAACGCTTCTGGGCAACACAACATCGGGGCTTTTTTTTTTCCCCCCGAAGTTACCATGGCATTTTTTTTGGCATACAGCAACCTCTCTCGCTAAGGACATAGGGGTTGCCATGGTATTGGTGGGCACCTTATAAAGCAGACTATTGTGTGTGTATGTGTGTGTGTGTGTGTCTGAGTGTGTGTTATAGAATCTGATGCCAGGCCTGTTTCGAGTTGCAGCTTCCCAAAAAAAAAACAAAAACTAAAGTGTCAATGTTAACAGACTGCAAAAGAACATAACGACCAGACAAAACCTTTTACCGACCTCTCTGTGTCTCTGTGTCTGTCCGTCTCTCTGTCTCTGTCTGTCACTCTCTCTGCACTCACTCCCTGTCTGTCTCTGTCTCTCTCAGTTCTCAGTTTGTCCATAGGTTTAAATATCTCACACACAGCTAGACAGAGGACGAGTACACACACACACACACACACACACACACACACACACACAAAACTGTTAAAGCTCAAGCTATCCTCTTTCCTACACGTAGTGTTTCCCCACAGCTCTCAGCTTGTTCGTGATGTGTGAGAGAGTCTCTGCAGAGTCTCTGGCGCCCTCGTTTGGGTTTTGATGCACATCACATCTGTCCTTAGACTCAATTCTGAGACTGAAGCTCTTGTTAAATGTTAAAGTCCTCGGAACAGATTTTCTTGAGCTCCACTAGAATAAAGACTAATTACTGAATAATTCATAATAATTGGTCAAAACCTGAAGTTTTAAAAGCAACAATTAACCAATAACATGGCAGTTTAACAGCACTTCTCATGCTGCAGTTAATTTGGATTGAATATGATCGCATAACTCCCAGACGTGCTCCTGAATAGAAGCACATAATATAGCCAAAAGACTGTGGACCCTTGACCGTCACATCCATATGTGCTTGGTGAACATGCCATTCAAGATTTAGTCTGTCTTTGCAGTTATAATAAGCTCCACTCTTCTGAGAAGTCTTTCCACTAGATGTTGGAGCGTGGCTGTGGGGATTTGTGTTCATTCAGCTACAGGAGCATTNACCAACCTTCACACACCATGTCTTCATGGAGCTCGCTTTGTGCACAGGGGCATCGTCATGCTGGAACAGGTTTGGGCATCTTAGCTCCAGCGAAGGGAAACTGTAATATTACATCATATGAAGACGTTCTAGACAATCGTGTGCTTCCAACTTTGTAGCAACAGTTTGGGGAAGAACCACATACGAGTGTGATGGTCAGGTGTCCACATACATTTGGTCATATAGTGTAGGTTATAATTTGCTCACAATTTACTTATTGTCAGATCAGAGGTATTTAATCTTTGACCTAATATTTCGAAGAGAGTATGGCCACCATCACAACCTCCTGCTATCCTCACGCTCCACTCGACTAAAGGTCGTCACTTATAATTTCCCGACCTCAATTTAATTCTGAATTCCTCCTCGGGAACTCGGGATCAAATCAACATGGCTGCTCAGCAAGAACTGTTAAAAAAAAAGTAGCTCTTCTTACCTTTAAATGAGTTATACTGTATATACAAGTTATAATTTAGATCAATCAACATACAGACATATTTGCAATAAATCTATAACACTGTGTCTACAGTTGACTGTTCTGAGGCGGTAAATATACATCTCATCTCAGTTAGCTGCCTAGATTGTTGATGATAAAACATGAACATGGAGTCATACATGTTTTTTTTTTACTCACTTTTTAGCTCAAATGCATGGAGGTTGAAAATGATGCAATTCCGAGCTCCCACTTCCAAAGCAAGCCAATTGCAGCAAAACCTTGACTGATTCTCAGACATGAAACGTAGTTGTACTGCTTGCATACGAGCAGTGGTGGGAAACTG
This sequence comes from Pangasius macronema, assembly GCA_037577455.1. Classification (NCBI taxonomy): domain Eukaryota; kingdom Metazoa; phylum Chordata; class Actinopteri; order Siluriformes; family Pangasiidae; genus Pangasius; species Pangasius macronema. The sequence continues at coordinate 13,161,876 of CM074970.1, forward strand.
AAAGGAGGTCTCCATTCACATGGTATGCATACGTCCAGAGCTTGATTTGAGGATGGACTTTTTAACGGGATGGCATGTTATGGTCACAGAAATTGCCATGCATCCCTGTAAAAAAAAAATTTTTTTAAAAATCAAAATTTTAGGGAAATTCTGAAAAATTAAATGACATTTGAGGGGAAAAGTCTTCCTAGGGTTACGCTAACATGGTCATGTTCTTAAACTAAGCATTTAAATTTGCTTAACCCACAAACATTGTCTCATTTTTCAAAACTTCTCCCTTTGTGTGTAATTATTATTTTAGCGTTTACCCGAGTTTAAATACTCTGTGAGGTAAAATTGAAAAATGTAACATTAATTATGAATCCTTCAGCATTTTTGTCTCTATCTATAAAATATTTATTTGTTATTGACAGATATATCTATCCAATCAATTATTAATTAGAATGAATTAATTATGTAATAATAATAATAATAATAATAATAATAATAATGTGCATGTGTAGAGTTCAGGGAGATGAAAGGTTATGCTGAGGTCAGCATCAGGCTTCAGTCCATGGGTCCGGGGTTTACGCGACACAGATGGAGGACAGTGCTGAACAGATTTCATATCATGGCACAACAGGACTGTGATACCATCTGCTTTACACATACACACACACACGCACGCACGCACGCACACACACACACACACACACACACACACGTTACACAGGGAATACAGCAACACATGACTCCAATAACTTACAGAGTAGCATTAAATCGCCCAATATAACACTTTAGGAAAAAAGAAGGAATCTCACAGCGTCTGGCGCCTGCCTCTGCCTCGCTGGTGCTGGGGTTTTTTTTGTCGTTGTTGTAGGAGTGTGTGAATCAGCACCAGCTTTACCCCGTGTTTTAATAAGGGAAAGACAAAGAAAGTCTTCTGCCTTGCAGGTGCTACATTTCGAAGCTGCCAGAGGCCGTTTGGCGCAACCTGAATGCCACAGAGCCTCCCCGGGGCAGACGAGCTGAGATGCTGCACTGATTGTGTGTGTGTGTGTGTGTGTGTGTGTGTGTGTGTGTGGAAACTTTGTACTAAGCTAAATAATTTACTGCATCCACTGTTATTACCAAAAGACACTGCAGTTACCTCCTGGATTGCATTTCATTGATATACAGTATATATGCACACCAAGTAATCCTAGTATCCTGAAAAGCCTTGCTGTGTGTACAAATTCCTGGATACACACACTAGACAAGTTGCGATTTCTCCAGTGTGACATTGCAAACAAAGCCTGGATATCATGGATTATATGTGAAATTAATAATCTGCGACTTTTCTTACTTTGAGTCCTGTTAAATTACCGAAATAAACTGTGACCTATAATACACCTTCACTCTGCACACTATACACAGTACTGTGCAAAAGTCAAGGCACCCTTATTTTTAGTACAAACTTTCTTATAGATTTACAAAGTAAATTATATTACTAAGGGTTCTGCTGCAAAAATAAGAAGAAAGGCGAAAGTCAAAGTCTCTACATTTTTTAATGTAGAAAAATGTATTATTTCATTACCACTTTCAAAACAATTTCATTATTTTTGAAGGCAACTTTACAGCATTTCTTTGCATGTGCCTAAGACTTTTGCACAGTACTGTTTATACAGTATGTATATGTATACACACACACATTATATATATGGATATATATACACACATACATACAGTTAGGTCCAGACGTTTTTGTGATTTTGCCTTTATACACCAATGGATTTGAAATAAAACAATCAAGATTTGATCAAAGTGTAGTCTTTCAGCTGTATTTTAAAAGGTTCCACAAAAATATGGCATTTACCATTTAGGAATTACAGCCATTTTCAACAAAGTATCTCCATTTTCAGGGGCT
>CM074970.1:13163860-13191507 GCA_037577455.1 Pangasius macronema
GTATTAAAATTATGGTTATATTTACAATTATGTCACTTTGTCCAAATACCTTTGAGCCCCTGAAAATGGAGGCACTTGATTGTTTTATTTCAAATCCATTGTGGTGGTGTATATATTTTTGGACCTAACTGTATTTATATATATATATATATATATATATATATATATATATAGTCATGTGAGGCATGATAGTTAAATATTCTCTCGTCTCTTCCTCTTTAACCGACTTGTTACTTTAACCGTGGGTGACAAGGGCACCTTGGGCTGCAGATGTTCTTGGTAATGACAGATGGTATTGGCATCATGTGTGTGTTCACATATGTGTGTGTGTGTATGTCTGCATGCTGGCATCATGTGGGGAGAGTGGGCAAAGCCCATGCCAGCTTACTTACACCACCTGCACTCCCTAAACCTCAGCCCCTTGCCTCACCTCGCCTTCCATGACTCATGTGTGTGAGTGTGTGTGCGTGTGTGCGTGTGTGTGTGCAGGATGGTGCTTGCAGTATATAAATATCAGAGGCAAATTCATTGCCATGTCATAAACTCTGATCAGAAAATGGAGCATTAAGAAACTATGAAATCTGAGCACACTGGCGTTTCAGATGTACCCTCTGCTGCCAGTTATAGTGAATGGGCCAATCTGGATTCAACGTGAATTGTGACTATGCTGTTGCCTGCCTCTTCATCAAACACTCGTACACAACACAAGTCCAGCAAGTTTAATTGATGACAGAGGAGCTCCAATTATGTCATTTATCTTCATGTAGGCAGTGACGAGCTGGCAGGCTGAAGAGTTTGGTCTGGCTGAGAGAACCAGCGACACGAAGAGAACTGGCCGGAATACTCCCTTTTTCTTCAGTTTAATTAAATTCTTTCTTTTTTTCCACTCCTCCTTTTTTTTCCCCGTTGTCAAAATTCCTACCGATGTCCCCAGTTCCAGCTTTTTAAAACTCAAATGAAAAACTCCCACTTCCTCTAGACTCAAAGTTATTTGTTAAACAGATCTGGCTGTACCATCGTGTGGGCTGCCGTGTAAGCTCAGACTTCCCACTCCAGGGTCTACTATCAAGCTTTGGTCACCCACATTAGGATTAGAAATCCCAGCTCAGAGTGGGAGTGATATTTGGTGGTGGGCGCTCATGTGTGCACAGCGTCTCGGTATAACTTCGGGGAACAAGGTGGACATATCCCGTGCAAATTCTTAGAGATGTTATCGAAACCGTGTCATGGTTTTCATTTCATTTGCACGCCAAATGGGCAAACCATTTGAATCAACGGTGGGGGAATAAAAAAAAAAAAGAAATAACAAGAACATAGTCCTGACATTCAATTAAAACCTTTTATTTTTCTATTTCTTCTTGGGAATCTTGGTTCCTGTGGGGACAAGCAATAAGCATGATTCTTCCTCACTCATCACCACCAATAACCTTGCACTTTACTTTAGGTTATGAACACAGAATTATGATTAAAAAACAACATAAAATAAGTTGTCTTCTCACATTAGGAATACAACAAAACTGTTTAGGGCTCTAAATATTCATATCTATAATATAACTGTACTCAGACATAAACCTGAAGTGGGTGTGGCCAAAACTGAACTTTTTTTTTTCATTAAATATGGAAACTCTGGAAGCACTGGGAAAAAACTCAGATGTAAAAGTTTCAGCACTGTCAATAGGTTCTGTGAATTCTAGCTCTGACAGTTCCTCGATCTCAGCTACATCACTCCAGTTCATCAATTATTTACTTCTGAAAGTGTAAACAAACTAGCAAACCATCGTGAGCCTGAGCAGGCAGTGAGTAAGGACTGTCCCACATTCGGGTTTTTCCGTAATGGCGGTTTGCAGACAGATAACTTATTGAGTTGCTATTAATGTAAGATAGCCCGAAGCATTCTGCTTGACTCGCTTCTCTTCTTGCTTTTCTGTCGATGCAGGATGTTTAAAAGTGTGAAAGTTTTTACAACTACAGGTCCCTGCTCAAACAGAGCCTCTTCCTGGTGTCTCTCCAGCTCCCTGTCCTTTTCCTTTGTCCCTCCACATCTCGCGTGTGTAACATTTCCCCATTCCGACAGCATTGCTCTCAGTCGCCTCACCCGGTCATGTCACCGTTCCTCTGTATGCCCTGCCACATTAAAATGAGCCAAGAGCCGCTGTGCCAGTCCACCTTGGCACGAACGGGCGTGTGGGGCGAACAAGGTGATGGTAACAGGGTGGTGGGCGTGAGTCACGCAGCAGGAGAGACAGATGAAAGCCCAGCATGCACTGTGTCTTCCCAGGGTGCTCTCTCGTTAGTGCCATGTCTTAATCAACTTAATTAGAGCAATTAGAGTCGCCAAAAGGCACGATTCACAGGAACTCGCAGGAATCTATGTGTTTAGGTGCATGTGCATTCTCCCTCAGGTACATCACGGATGAGAAACCATCACTCATCACTCACAGGCGGTCCTCCAGAGTTTCCAAATTCCAGGAGGCGCAAATTAGCAGGCCGCAATTACTGTGGGTGTAGTTTCAGCTCTCCGCTCGCTGATTAGCCAGAAACGTACTTCTGAAACACATGCATTGTGTATGAAAGAAAGAGAAAACTCCAACCAAGCTCATTAGCAGTCTCTTCTCTGCATCCTAAAGCCTCCATTGTGTCCATCCCATGATGCACTGCAAGCTGGCGATGCCCCGCGGCGGTCTCTCCCTGCGGCCAGCGTGTGCCAGCTTCACCCACCTGCTCCTGGGCGCCCCTTAACCCTACCTTGGCATTTTGGGCTGAAGACCCTGAGGCGAGCGGGCAGAGCTCCACCCGTCCACATTATGGAGCCAGATCTAACTGACTCTCTGTCCAAACTGGACCGGCTTCAGGACAGAGCCCACAGTTCAAAGAGTTCAGCCTGGTGCCATGTAGTTAAACAGATTCAATATGCAAAAGGTCCAAGTGGAGCGTTCTCAAGGGGGGGTGATGTGTTTAGGGATTTTAGTGTTTTTTTTTTTTTAAAGGAGGCACAGAAAATGAGGAATTGAATGAAATGTCACGGCTGGCTTGACAGACTTGATTGTGGTCACTTTAAAATAAATTGCAAAGCCACAGGATGTTTCCTACTGATTTTGTTTCAACATTGTCTCAATTTTTTCCTATGCAGCACTTTGCCATCTCATATAGGCGCTCCGTAAAATTGCATCTCCTCCTCAAGTCGGGTCCAAGGTGCAGACGTTTCTGTGGCTTCCTGTTCCAAAACGGCCCAGTGGGCCACTCGCGCCTAACGCGGTTTTAATGGCGCTTCTCTCCGCTTTGCGCTCCCAGCGCAATTAGCCCGTTATTCCGCGCCTGCTCAGACACACGCGCACATCAGCGCAGCGCCGGTGTCATCCGCACCCGTTTTAAGCGTTAACGAGCTTCACTCTTAGCGGCGGCTTTTTTATTTATTTTATTTTTTTGGCACGGGAGCGCGCCTCGTCCTGAGTAGATCCCACCTAAGCGCGCTCACGTCATGGGAATCCTTTAATGAGCGCGCGCTCTGCTCGCTGCCCACTGCAATTAAAACAGCGCGCGCTCATCCAGCAACGGGGGAATGAAAAATACAACTTATCTTTTTAAAAAAAAAACACTAAAGAGATATTACTAATTTGAATTCATTTGCACTCAATGTGTACAATTTGGTTTATGATCCAGTGACGTGTGGATACATCTATAAACACACACACACACACACACACGTATATACACCACGGGAAAATCCGACTATTAACACAAAATATGGCTGTATTTTGAACGATCAAATAATATGCGGTTTTGAGCAGTTTCAAAAGTTTAAAGCTTTTAATTTTTTTTAAGGGATTTGTAGCTGCCACAAATCAATATCCATGGCAAAAGTAGCTCACATTCATTAAATCTACACTAGAAACATGATTATGATTACACATAGCTAATATTGAGCTAATTAATAATTACACTTTATAAACCTGTGATTTCTCTTATGCACAGTTAACAAAGATGGTCCCTGACATTCGTCCCTGACCATAACCATATCCTCCATTAAAAACCAACAAAACATAACTCATAATCAGAATTGTGCTTTATTGACAAAACTATTCGACAAATCCCTTGTAGTGTAGTTTTGTCAATAAAGCACAACTCTGATTGAGTTTTTTTTGTTGTAACAAATGAAATGTAAGTTCATTTTCATCCATTTTTTAACCTTGACTTTACACAAAAACAAGGATGTAGACAACACCGGTAATATGTATAATGTCTGCTGTAAACAACTGTAGCACTGAAAGTAAACAAGAAAACTATTTCACGGATAAAGACACAAATGTTACTGTCAGAGACACAGTCACTGTTCAGACGTATATTATATTATATTGTATTGTATTATATTGTATTATATTATATTATAATGGGCTGTAGAGGAGGGTTTGGGCGTTAGTGTGTGTTTGGTGTTAGCTTACCGTTAACGGCGCCATTTTGATTGCCTCCGTCATGCAAATGGCCGCTCGAGCGGTCGATCTTGAGCGGTTGCCAAGGTGACGTAAAGCGGGGACGTTGTTTTTCCCCCCTCAAGGGCATTTCGTATAGGATGAGTAAAAAAAAACTTTTTCCCCGTTCCAGGTGCCAGAAAAAAAGCTATGAATAATGGTCTTCTTCTTTCTTCCTCAGAAGGCTGGAGGGCAGCTGGGCCTATAGGAGGCCAGGCATTCCCACAGGCCTGAAAAGAGCGATTATGTAGAACAGATAGGCCACGACGAGGGAGGAGAACAAACAACCATGTTTACTCCCCCTTACACATTACACACTTAAAGGGCACATTTAGGAGGGGTGTGTGTGTGTGTTGGGATTGTTTTTATGTCTTGGTGGGGATCTCTACATTAAGAGTTTTGACCTTGTGGAGGCAAACTGCCTTTTTTCCCCTCCAACGTTTGTCTAAAAGTGAAAAATAAAGTTTGTTTTTGTCTCCTGAAGATGTGATTATTGCGAGGTTTAGGTGTAGCATACCATTAATTAGCTATAGGTTATCAGTGTTAGGTCCTTACAAGGATAGTAAGGCAAATGTGTGTGTGTGTGTGTGTGTGTGTGTGTGTGTGAATAAGCAGGCGAGTACTGAATCAGGGCTGCATTTAAGATAGTTAATGAAGTGCTGGATTCTAATAGACGCTCGCTTACTGATTGAGAACCAAATGTAAAATAGGATACATGTTGTTGTTGATGTTGTTGATGTTGTTGTTGGGGATTTTTTTTCTGCCCACAACAAATGTGTCAGGCTTTCTTTATATTGTTGTACGATGTATTATGAATTACATAATTAAGCAATTAAATTAAGTGGTTATCTTGTACCACACTAGCATATGCACCAAGTTTACTGTATACTTTATTTGGATGACAATAAAACTCTCTACTACTCTATCAATCCTAATCACAGCAGTGATGCTGGATTTAAGCTCACAGGAAAGTCTGTAGGAGATTTGTTAGGATAAGTCGTTAATTTCTAAAATGTATTTATTATAGCATGAAATGATGTAGCTACAAATCCTAATCTGGAGAAATTTTACACTGTCTGAATCATGTGAGGTTCAAAAATATTTAAATCTCAAAATTTAAAAATTAAATAAATAATAATAATGATAATAAATAGTCAGATAGAAGCTTACAATTTTAGTATCTTCATATATTTTTCTTAATATATTAATATATCTTGGTATGTTATAAGGATTCAGTTTCAGTCATAATTATGAAGACCCTTAGTATTACTGACACCTGTAAATAAATAAATAAATAAAAATAGTCAAGGGATTAGCAATATGTTTGCAGCCAGGGACCCTTAAAAACAGATCCAAGTTATTAAAAATATGTCCTAGAAAAACTTACTAACTTGACCACATTCAAGAACAACACGGCAGACTTCAGTGTAAAGAAAACCATCTTGCTTTATAACTTAAACCCAGTTATTGTGTCAGGTGCAGAATCGCCGTGCAACAGCGACACCACTCGGTTACAGCGTGCAATGACATGTACAACACACTGAACATATCCCGCTGGAATAATCAAACGGTGGTTCGGATAAAGTTTCAGTTTGGAAAATCAAACTAACAAAATTGTTTAAAGAACCTGATGTGGTTCTCAGGTAGAAGTCTGCGAATAAGCGCTCTTGTCATCTCTCTTTCACACACACACACNCACACACACACACGTTTTGGCAGTGCGGGTTATAAATGCATGGCCATGTTATCGGATTTCTCTTCCTCTCTTCCGGTTTCGCACTTGCACTCCTCCACCAGCATCACGCGCTTTTCTCGGACCTGCGAGCCGCAGCGCATGGGCACGTGCACGGTGCGCGCTCTGGACGGGCCACAGCGCGAGCAAGATGGGCCGCCGCGGTGCATGCTGGATCCTCCGTTAGGGGGCACGAACATGGAGCTGCACTGACCGAAACACAGCTTATTGAGGACGGTTACAGGCTCACAGCCCTCCTCGGTTATCCGCTGTGGACACACAAACGTTTAGATCATTACCATAATAATAATAATAATAATAATAATAATAATAATAATAAGAAGAAGAAGAAGAAGAAGAAGATTTAGCCTAATAATACAATCATAAAAAATAATAATAATAAAAATGGCTCTTGACTTCCTTTAGAGAAAAATAAAATACATTTCACACGTGATAAACATGTGAAGGCAGGCTGAACGTCTGAACTTGTTATGCCCTGAAATGTCACGTGAACACAAGTAAACACGTGACACCATGAGAACAACACCGGATCAAATGGGAAAATAAATTAATCATGTGATTTAAAAAAAAAAAAAAAATCCGACAAATTATTTATGTGGGGAAAATTCACGTATGTAAATACAGCCACGTGCTACGTGTGGGAAACTGTGTGAATCAACATGTGATGTGTCTAAACACACACACACACACACACACACACACACACACACACACACACACACACACATATATATATATAGATAGATAGATAGATAGATAGATAGATAGATATGGGAAGATCACGTGACTATTTTGCAACGAATAATCAGTGGCTCTGACTTCGATTAAATGAAACACATTTACAGAGAGATCTACAGTGTGTTTACGCTTCCTCACACGATTGGCATAGAACCAGAAGACCTTAAATAAATCTAAATAAAGGAGCCTACAGGGTGTTATGCAGGCATGGCAATAAGAAAGTATTGGCTTTTGCAAATACTGACATCCCAAAATATGCATATGAGCTCTCTGACCAATCAGATGTTTCATCGTGTTGCGTACTGACCAATCACAGGGCTTCTCCGGATGATTTGATTTAAAATGTTGACATGAATCATTAATGATCATCAGGATGAGTGATGAGGAGAGTGTACCTGTGTGAAAGGCAGCGCCGCGCAGCTCTGCGTTCCCGCATCTTTGGGGTTAAATGGCAGTGACAGGACCTCTTTGCTCTGCTCGCTTTTTTGCATCACCCTCTGCCACATCTCCAGGCCTTGTCTCTTCCTGGCGTCGGCGCCGGTGTAGCTCGCGCTCAGGTGCGGGAGTGATGCTGCAGGTGCGCGCGCGTGCGCAGAAGGCCCGGGGCGACCGAGCGCCAAGAAGGCTGGAAACGGGCCCCGCTTCAATGCTGGCTTCCCGAGCAGCCCCGGGGAATGTCGCAGGAAGTGCGGACTCACTTTAACCACTCTCACTGATCCCCTGACCGGTTCGTCTGCCCCGTTACCGGAGAGCTCGAGATCTGAAGCCGGCGCGCGCTTGGAAAGGTCTTGGCTGAAGTGCCGCGGGAGCGCGCACAGACAAGCAGCCAGAGCTACGAAGGTGGCCAAACCAAGAGCGCGCATCTTGCTCAGGAGAAGATTACAAAATAACACGAAGAGGGAAAAAAAAACACTGTGTATAAAAATTTAAAGGAAAAAAAAGCCCAGGTGTCCGCAGGTGAAGTGTTTTAGCGGTTCAAGGTCGCGTATGGACACCCTGCTGTCTGTGGGAGGTGAAGCGCGCAGCTCGCGCTTATAAAGGAGCTCAGGTCGCTTCTGGTCCTTTTAAGTGCCATAATTGGTGCAGTAAGTCGCATCATCTCAGGAGTGTGAAGCGAGGGAAAGTTAACACAGCCCAGCTTTGTGTTTTACAGCAGGTGAGTTTGAGAGGTGGTGATAAGGCGCGGAGCCGCTCAGAGAGCCGTGGGAACTGCCGGATAACACTGATCCCTGATCCCTGCGTGCCAGGGCCTTCTGATCCCTGCGTCCTGATCCCTGCGTGCCAGGGGCTTCTGATCACTGCGTCCTGATCCCTGCGTCCTGCGTCCTGATCCCTGCGTCCTGCGTCCTGATCCCTGCGTCCTGCGTCCTGATCCCTGCGTGCCAGGGCCTTCTGTTGGCTGCATGTCAACCTCTTCATCACGGACAAACAAAGGAAATCAATAAAATAAATAAATAAATAAATAAATAAATAAATAAATATTAATGATTTATTTAGACAGAATGTTATTTCTTTTCATTAAAACAAATGTAATTTTTCATTTTGTAATAGACTGTTTTTTTTATTAGATGTTTTTTATTTTTTATTTTATTTTGTTTATATGGCGTATATTTTAATTTATTTTATTTTATAAATTTTTTTGTTTTGTTTTATTTGTTTTAATTTCATTTTCACATTTATTTTTATTTCATAGATTGTTCTGTTAAACAACAACAACAACAATAATAATAATAATAAGAAGAAGAAGAAAATAATTATGCATAAAAAGATAACAATGCACATTAATAGCATTTTTAAATATTATTCGAGATTTGATAGTTTATTTAATTTCACTAATTTCATCAGGGTTTTATTCTTACTGAATTATTCAACTGTAGTTTCTTTATTGTCTGTTAATATAAAGCTCTGATGTCAGTGTTTATTAGTCGAAATGCAGGATTTCTGTCTCACTAGTCTCAGTAAGGTTCTCTTGCTCACAGTCTAATATATATATATATATATAGAGAGAGAGAGAGAGAGAGAGAGAGAGAGAGACTGTATATATGCACAAGGTCAGACAATGACGTGGCTTTAATTATTGACTTTGTTAAACAAAAAGTAATAAACAATAAGCTAAATAAAAACACAAACACGGTTGAAGAAAGAGAAAAAAAATGTAACTGAAATTTAAAAAATATATATATACACTGCACACACATCTATATTAAACGCAACATTTTTATTTATTTTATATCTTATTTTTGTTTAGATATATTATTTACAGTCACCACACAGCTATAGCCACTTCTCCCTGAAACGAGCTGATGATGGGAAAGCTGCGACCTTCCTGTAATAAACCTGTAAATCTGTAACATGTTTATAGGAGTGCTGATGTGTCCTGCAAACACACACACACACACACACACACACACACACACACACACACACACACACGAGTTCCCACCGCACTCCCTCCCGCACACCTGCACTAAACACATCAAAGGTGACACGAAGAGGCTCCTCAGTATCCCTGACATCACTGCCTCGCGTGTCTCTCTCTCTTTACTTCCTTTCCCAGGAGAAAGAGTCTGCACATCATCGCTTATAAAGTGAAAGAGCTGCACCTCTTCCCTTCCACCACTGGTACTGCAGTGTGGAAAGAAACACTTCAGTAATGAGAGGATTTAGCTAATTAGAAGAAACTCTTTATTAATAGCAGACTTCAGAAATGAAACAAAGGATTTCTATCTGAGGGTGTGTTTTAGCCAGTCAGATATTTCCAGATGTTTCTGTCAGTAGCCTACACACAAGCACTTCCGCTTATTTCAGCCATTTGACCTTTTTAAGCTTTAATCTTTTTGTTATAACCACAAGGGGGCAGATTGAGACAATTCCTGTGCTCAATGGTAATTTCAATTTTAGACAAATTAGGAATTTTAGGAAGTTAGGAATTAGACAAAATATGGAAATGTATAAAATATTAAACCACAAAATCAATAATAAATCAAATGGGTTCATATCTTTAGCATTTTTTATTTAATTCATTCGTCAGTTGGAAACTAGGCCTTAACTGCAGATATTTCTGTTGCGATTTCCTGCAATATCATCAACATTATGAGTTAGAAAGGAGCAAAATTATTTTATATTCAAAGATTTTCTAAAATGTCTAGAAATCAGAGTCATACTCATATTTGTTCTATCATAATGCAAATAATGCAAATGAATTTTTTTAAATGGTGCAGTGTAGTGTAGTGTTGTTTACTCCTGTCAGTTCTCAGGTCTGACTACTTTTAAGCTCCATCAAAAACAGTCAACTGTTTATGAGTAAGAAAGTTTATTGTCTTTGCAGCAGAGAACTGGAGAAAAATGATGAAGAATGGATCTACAGTTAAAAAGGTACAAGTCTTGTCATAACGTGAGAAGAAAGACATGAACCTAGAAGCTGAGTCACAAGCATCAGAAGGCACTCTACAATGGCAGGATGCTAGAAAACAGTTTTAACTACATCTCCAAGAGAGATCTCATCATCATCATCATCATCATCATCATCATCATCATCACCATCAAGGTAAACCTCAAGACATAAAACTGACACAAACTGTCACTGAAATAATAAGAAACATTTATTTTTTAAGAGAATTGAGAAGTAGGTGGACCATTTTTTTTCTCATTTCCTCCCCAAAAAACTAACTAAACAAGCAAACAAACCACCTCTGATTCTTGAAGCTTACTCTGATGGTAGCACTTCCTATAAGTCACCAGCAGGAGGACACACCAGCATCTCAACACCCCAGTGTGGCTCTTCTGTCCCACACAGAGTCCTGGCCCTGGTCCTCAGTGCTCTCCTGCTCTGCATGGTGAGGATCTCCGCTGTGAAGTATTGCACAGCTAAACACCGAACACAACACACACACGGGCTAAATGCTGGTGTAAGTGCTACAGCAGTACCATATGTTTATACAGTATAGTGTAATCACACACGTATCACACTGGAGTGTCCAGAGTGAAAGAGACGAGAGCGAGAACTGAACATTATGTTAGGAATAAAACACTTGGTGACACGGTGTTATAGGAAAATGATCAATGACGGGGTGGTGTGATGTGGCCCAACATGAAGGCGAGTTACTGTTACCACTTCGAAGTTTGATTGTTTTACTGTAACACCATCTTCGTTCCTCTTATGACACATTGTACCTTTTATCCATTTAAAGTTAGCGTCTGTTATCCACTTTCTGTACTGCTTATTCTACACAGGGTTGCAAGGAGCCTGTCTCAGGGGACTCCGGGCACGAGCCCATCACAGGGCACAATCACACACACTACAGACAATTTGGAAATAGGCCAATTAGCCTACAGCACATGGGGAGAAAACCAGAGTACCCAGAGGAAACCATGCAAACTCCACACACAGGGCAGAGGTGGGACTCAAACCCCCAACCCCAGAGGTGTAAAGGCAAATGTGCTAAGCCACCATGCCCCGAAGTTCCTGTTAGCTCATACTTTAAAGCAGCTATAAACAGCCGTCCTCTGACCAGTGTGGTTTTTTTAAAAAAAAATCTCTTTCTAGAAGTTCATAGGACAACAAAAGCAGCTTGTCATGTTACCAGTAAAACTCTTCTGTACTGTAGTGGAAATCTTACAGACTACAAATAGCTGAAACTGGAAACTCCTTTCGTAAACATTAATTAAACATCTCCTGAAAAGAAACTTCCTCGCATCAATAACTACACATTTATTTCTGAGCTGTTACCATAGAAACAATAACATAGAACGAGTGCATTGATTGTCATTGACCTGTGATTTGCAGCTGCACTACTGTCAGAGATGCTGTTACAGAAAATTAATCAACACTTTCTGTCCAATCGGAATCGAGAATTCAACTCTACTGTGGTATGAATAGTCTTATAATCTTGGCTAAGCAGAATTAAATGACGGTATGAAGATGAGTAAAGACTGCAGACTTGTACATATGCGTCTAGACAAAGTGATGAGAACCGGTAACAATAACAGTACCTAGAAAGCTCGTTTTATAGCTGTGGATAAACATCACTGAGGTCGATCTGCATCGACGGTCAGAGCAGTAAGTCAGTGAAATGTTCTGTCAGATACTGGAAGAGTCCACCTACACAGAGTCTCGTTCTCACGCTGTTGGACAGACAGGAAAGATAAAGAAAGATAAAGACTTGAAGATTAGTGTCAGGTGGGGTAATAAAGCAGTCTATGGGGCCTCTGCTGAGGGATTTACACTAAAGGGGGTATACACACTCGCACACACACACGCACACACGCACACACATACACACTCTCTGTTTCGTGTATGCATAAAGCGGCTGGAAAAGTTGCAGTTCAGTACAATCTAGAGTTTCCACAGAAAGAGGGTGTTTTGGACAAAAAAAAAAAGAAAACTCATCAGCTGTGCAATCAAAATGCTTTTGAATGTGTAGGAGGTGAAACCACAGATGTACAAACAAAAGACCTAGATGACTGGTGGAGTCCATGGTTTAACTCTTGTAAGTCTTTAAAAAAAATCATTTTCAACAATAAATTTAACAACAAATGCATTTAAGCTTTCCAAAAAAAAATGTAGGAACCCATCTCAAGCAACAATCTCTCTCTCTCTCTCTTTTTAAAACAAGGCTTCATTGCAGACAGGCTGCAGTTTGGCTACGACTTGCTATGTTAGCTAGTCCGTTTATTTTGTAAGTTCATTTCAGCAAGTAAGGAGTTGTGACGTGATTAACTTACTTAAATGACAAGAGTTTTCTTTTTTTTGCCAATGGAGTGTTGGGATCAGTGCACTTGTTTGGCTGAAAAAGAGCTTTATAGCACAATGTCTCCTCTGTTAACTTTAGCTTATTGACCCCTACCGCCTTGCATTACTCACAGACTCATTGGCTAATCCAGCTATCTTGCTAATTTGCCCATTTTCTCTGCAAACATTGTCTAGCTGTGCTAGCTCGCTGCCTTTAACACGTTAGTAAAGGCTAATGAGTCAGTTTGGTTAGTCAAGGCTGATGACTCAGTCTTATTGGAAAAGAGTCATCTCTGTTGTTGTTGTTGTTGCTGCTGCTCCCATTAGGGGTTGCCACAGCAGATCACTGGTCCACATATTCGATTTAGCACAAGTTTCACACCAGATGACCTTCCTCAATTTTTTGCCGGCACCGAGAGCACATTGTTGCATGCAAGCCCGGTGGCTGGGGTTGGTTCCCTGGCTGGGAATCAAACCCAGGCCACAGCGGTGAGAGCACTGTGGCCTAACCACTAGATCTTCAGGGACTGTGGAAAAGAATCATCCCTAACCAGAGAAGATTTATTTACAAATGTAAATTACATGGTCACACTATATTATGGCGAGATGGCTATTCAGCAAAGCTCTGGAAAAGCACTTCTGTCAATGTTATGTTTGGGATACATACATTAGTGAACAGTTAATAACTTCAACAAAACAGACTTCATGTGAAAATTTCCTGGTTACACAAAGGCACAATTTGACCATGTAGTACACAGTTACAGAAGGGATTTATTTATAATTGCACTATTCATTGTCACCCTTTTAGTCTGGTTCCTCTCAAGGTTTCTTCCTCATCTCATCTCAGGGAGTTGTTCCTCGCCACCGTCGCCTCTGGTGTGCTCATTAGGGATAAATTTCTAAATTTAAATATTTATATCCTGAATTCATGTTTCTGTAAAGCTGTATTGTTAAAAGTGCTATACAAATAAAAATGGAATTGAACTGAGCTTAGCATTGTTCGAAGAATAATTACTTTTTTCCCCCGTAAACCTTCACATGCTAATTTGCTAACTTGTCAGTTTTGTTTGCAAACATGTTTGTTGGCTAGATTAGGCTATTTACTGAAAATATTCATTTACGGTGACTCAGTCATACTGGGGGAAGCAAGTGTTTTAGCAACACTGAACTTATGTGTGTAATTTACAAGGTTACAGTATATTTAGGATTCTTTGCTCCCTCTGTACTCGTAGAAAAACACATCAGTCATCCAAGGGCTCTCCTTACTCTAAATCAACTTTCTATGTAAATATTAGCATGCTTGCTTGTATTGCGTAGCACTGCGCAAAGAATCATTTGCTATGTTAACTAGTTTAGCTAGTCTATTTTCTCTGCAAACATTAGCTAACATTATCTCACATTGTTAGAAGAACCATTAGCTGAGTTAGCTAGCTTTCATACCATTCCGTTTTTCTTTGAGAACATTAGCTAGCTTTGCTAAAAGAAGTCTCTTTTTTTTGCAGCCCAACAAATTACAATGTCATAACATATTATACAACTGCGAGTGATTTTTCGGCACACATGAGCTTTGGAAAAGCAAATGTTTGGGAGGAAGGAAAGAAGCATAACTTTAAGTCAGTCTTTTGCATCAGAACATCCAAAGGAGTTTTTAAAGTAAATTTGAAGTCTCCACCGTAGCCCACAAAGGCTGATTCATGTACCATTTCCTCTCATTACAAGTAAAAAGCCAAATATCAGTACTAAATGTTCAGTTTGGTTTTGATGTTTCTCACAGCAGTGGCTAAAATGTTCTGAGCAAAACAGAGAGAGAGAGAGACAGAGAGACAGAGAGAAAGTGTCTCACGGTGTGATAAAGCAGGAATGATTTTCTTCAGAACTGTGTTTTCTTCCTATAAGCGAGTGCATTCTTATTTTTTATTGGACGTTCAAACCCTCATGAACTGAGCTCCCATTTCCACAGAAGGTCAATGTAGGCATATATACAGAAGACCACAAACCACAGCGCTGGGTCTATATGTGTGTGTGTATGTGTGTGTGTGTGTGTGTGTGTGTGTGTGTGTGTGTGTGAATTTTTATAAAAGGGGGGAACAAGTCAACACACTAATTTCTTGGAACTTTACTCATTTGGTTCAAAGGACAACGGCGGGCGCTTTATGATTTTCACAGTATGATTTTCAGATATTTAATATTCACACACACACACACACACACACACACACACACACACACACACACACACACACGTTTGTCGTACTGTCCTTGTAAGGACTATTGACATAATTATTAATGAAGCTAATTAATACTATGTTTAACCTAAATCTAACCCCAACTTCAACCTCAATAACGTTTTGGCTCTTTAATTTTTTTTAAATAAAAGCTGCAGTTTTTGTAAAAATGAAAAAAAAAGAAAATAAAGAAAAGCAAGTCTCCTAGTTGGTACCTGCCAAATGTCTCCACGAATTCAAAACTGTCAGGTATTTATGGGGTCATTTGGTCCCCACAAGATATAAAAACATAACCAACCCCACCCACCCTGCTTCTAAACACACACAAATACGTGCGCGTATACACACACACAAACACACACACACACACACACACACACACACACACACACACACACACACACACACACAAGCATTGATATCATCACACATATCTTCTATGTGCAATAAAGATGCAATAACAACACGCAACAGTCAGTAAATTTGCTTGAATGTATTGCAATGCTATAACCAGAAATGAATGGACAACTACGAAATGATGAGTCAAAGTGAACAGCCTGGGATGAGTGTTTGATGTTTAGATCTGACTGTCATCTTTACAAGACACAGTCAACCATCAGAGCAAATGCCAGAAACCCGAATTCACTTTTAGCCTTCATAAACAGAATATTGTTGCATTTAGGAGAAAGGTTGGGATAGACGTTGAGAAGTGACGCTGCTGCAATGCCACGCTGTGAGTCCTAGGGGGCGCTGTGGAACTGAAATGCAGGGCACTCTGGTGCGCTGTGTGTGAAACGAGGACATTTGTTTTCTCCCAAGTCAGGTTTAAATATGATTAAATTCATAAATCAGGAAGGAGGTCCTCATTGCTCTTCAGTTCTTAAATGAGCATGAGCCCCTCATCCGTAGTTCTGGGTGCCATTCACAGGCAGAAATAAATACTCAGTGATGATTAGAGTGAATGAGACACTTAGTCTGATATAATCTCACTACCCTATTATCATATTTGTGTCATCATAACTGAAAGAGTGTGATAGTATTGAGTATGTGTATGAAGCTGATCTAGGAACAGTTCACTCACTCAGTTCACTCACATGCTCTGTCTAAGTTTTCATAATTAGAAATTATAATCGAAATATAACTATTCTTAGATCAGACTAGATCAAACCCCAGGCTGCTCATGTGTGACCACATCCGGCCTTATAATTATTATAGTCTGGAAACAGCTCATCCAACTCAAGTTATTATATGAATTATAATAATAGATGCTGATCTAGGAACAGCTCACACAAGTGCAAACTCCTCAATCTAANAGTGTTGTTCTGGGAACAATTCATCCAACTCGCGCTAAATAAAAATGGATCCTGGATCAGATTAGCCTTCAGAGTGTAGACGTCTGATCTAGAAGTATCTTACCCAACCACATGTCCTGTCTAAATGTTTGTATGTATTCAAATAAAACTGATCCTGGATAAGATTAGGCTTCAGACTGACCTATAATCTAGATACAATTTGCCTGTCCACATGCCCTGTCTAAATGTTTGTAGGTATACGAATAAAACTGGATCAGATCTAGATGATCTAGGAACAGCTCACTGAAGTGCCATCACTGAAGTGTCCTTGCATTCCTTAGATACAGGAAATCTCAGAAAGTCTCGGTGTGCACAGTTCCTCTTTGTTCAGTGTCCCTCTTCTCCTTTATGGCCGCATGGGTGGCACTGAAACGACTCTCAAACCACAAGCAGGATTTCAAATGTTGGGTGTAGTTCTGATCGGCAGCGCAGGAGGGAACAGCAACGTCAGGACATGGTCAGGAGGGTTTTGCAATCAGGGAGTAGGGAAGGACTCTAAAGACACTTCCATGTGATCGTGGATTTCTCTCTCTCACACACACGCACACACAAATTGTTTAAATGTGAGCTCGCTCAATCATCAATCATATGATGAGGTTATTAGGGACATTTTCAGCAAAGAAGGCACATAATAGTTTTACCTTACAGTCACCTTGTAAGGTAGACAGTGTGTGTGTGTGTGTGTGTGTGTGTGTGTGTGTGTGTGTGTGTGTGTGTGTGTAGGCCGGATGTCTGAGACTGTTGTCCCGAAATGGGCTTTGTCTGTTCTGACAGACACATCAGTCCACCCAGAAAATAGTGCACATATTTTCTCTCTAATTAGTGGTTACCACTGAGTGTCATACACACACACACACACACACACACACACACACACACACACACACACACACACACACAGACAGTCATTCATTGCTTACCTATTGTGGTCTGAATGTGTTCACACACACACACACACACACACACACAAAGATAAGGACCTCGTTGTTAGGTCTTTATTTTCTTCCTCTGTGATTTATTTTCTGTTTGAGATCTCTAACATGATTGGAGATGGATTTGAAATCACTTGCACTTATAGGACCAGTTACTTTTTAATGTAGAGAGCAAGCAATGTAAGTCTAATAGGCCTACTAGCTTTTAAAATAAATTCTGAAAAAAGATTTCAATCAACGTAATGCAGGATACTAATCTCAGACTGAAAAGCCCTTATAATAAAATGACATTCATTTCACCACTGGTCAACACGAGACTGCCCCCAATGCCCCAATGGTTGAAGAAGATGCAGTGAGAGTGCCCACTAGGGTTCACCCGCTGTAGCTAATATGTCATAAAGTGCCATCTAAGGTGTCCTTATATTAGTGGCCAAAATGTGAGCTCTCTTGAATGCCCCTACGTGTGAGAAAACATCAGGAAGTGCCCTCTAGGTGCTCCTATGTGTGAGAAAACATCAGGAAGTGCCCTCTAGGTGCTCCTATGTGTGAGAAAACATCAGGAAGTGCCCTCTAGGATGCCTCTAAGTGTGAGAAAACATGATTAAATGCCCACTAGGTGCTCTTACATGTGAGAAAAATCGTTTAAATGCCCTATAGGTGCTCATACTTATGAGAAAACATCACGAAGTGCCCTCTAGGTGCTACACCTGTCTGATTAAATGCCGTCTAGGTACTCCTAATGTCAGAAAACATGATTAAATGCCCTATAGATGCTCATATGTATGAAGTGAACATACGTATGAACATCATGAAGTGCCCTCAAGGTGCTCCGACGTATGAGAAGAAAAGATTAAATGCCCTCTAGGTGGTCTTACGTGTGAGAAAAATGGTTTAAATGCCCTAAAGGTGCTCGTATGTGTGAGAAAATGTGCCCTCATGCATGCCTGTAAAGTAGAAAGACCACCTTAAGGTGTTCTCACACTGCGTGTAGGTGGTGGCCTTTTTATTTTCCCCCCCCCGCCTTGTGTGTCTGCCCGATGGTGTCCGTATTTCACGTGATCATGTGAAAATGAAGGTGCATTTGAACGTGTTAAGCCATGAAATTGCACACGTGAGGGAGAATGATTCATGTGAGAAAATCGCATTTGGAAAATGAAAAACGTGAACTGACTTGTGAAAATAAAAGCAAAAGCACTGCACGTGAAAAACATCCCCACGTGTAGTCGGTGTGGTAGACAGAGCTGTGTGTGGAGGAGGAAGCAGAGAATTTGGCCTCATGTCAGATCTAATTAATAATCCCTGTTTTACACTCTGTGTTAAACACGACTGTCTGCGTGTCAATGTGTTTATTTATTTATTTATTTATTTATTTATTTATTTATTTTTAAACTGAAAGTCACTCTGACACCGAGCAGACCAGACCAGACCAGACCAGACCAGACCAGACAGCATATGAGACATCCAGCCATAACTACACCTGTCTGGTCCGGGTGATTTACAGCACAACACCAACATTGTCTGGCAGGGTGTGTTTATCTTATCGGCTGCTCTGCTGTCGGGCTTTACGCTAGATTAAAGTTATTTTCAGTCCAGCTCTCATCATGTCTCTCTTTCTGTTTCTTTCTCTTTCCAAGCACTGATTATGGAGTTGTTATCAGCGTCGTGGCCATAAAGAGCGACTAGACTGTAACTGCACGGCATCAGATAAGAGCCTTTTGAGAGTCTAATTGTGTTAGATGATGTAAGTGTAGCAGCAACAACAACAACAACAACAATAACACAAACTGAGAGATACAGATACAGACCATAAAATCTTTTTTGGTGTTGTTTATTATGAAATAGAGAAGCTCATAGTGATTTTGTTAGTGTGAAAGGAAAGAATGGTTTGCAAACCCCTTTTTGTGTATTTGCTGCTTCTATACTAAAAACCTCAACTGTGTTACTTTCAACCCTGTTACTCATTTAAGAGCAACACACAGAAAAGAAAAGAGATATTGTTGCACAGTAAATTATGAATGGTTTCTAAGATTCAGTATTGAAAAACACACACCCTGGTTACACTGGTGTATCTGTTGTACATTTACTCCTACAACTACTACGTCCAATATACAGAAGTGAAACTGACTAAACGTTGGAGGAAATATTTGTGGATTTGCAGAAGTTTTGCTATTTAATGTATGATGTTTGTAAATGTTTGCATCACTTAAGCTTCAGCCATTTCTTCACGTGCTCCATATTGAAGTTGCACAAGTCGCAATAATGTACCCACAATCGTTTCATAAAACTTTCCTCATTGTTTTTTTTTTTGTGTTTCAGTCCTGAAACAACTAACACCACATCGTAACTGAACAACTGACCAAACATCAGCCCAATGTCTTTCAGTGATACACTGCAAAAAAATGACATCATAGTGAGGGGAAATATCTTGAATATATAATTTTAGCTATTTTTATTTATTAATTTCACTCTTGTAATACACTTCTTCCAATTGGTAGATCATTTTGCTCGTTTTTAGACTTTATTTACGAAATAAGCAAAATGATTTGCCAATAGAAAGAATCTCTCAGGTTGAAATGAGGAAGAATGGTTAGAACTAGGTTTAATACTTATATATGTGGTTTATTGTAACCTTATATTAGGAAATATTAGATAGGTTTGACTCTAATCCAGATATTTTCACTTCCTACGATGCCATTTTTGCAGTGTATAGCAGCCTATAGTAGTGTATAAAGTGTAACATCACAGTTGATGTAAGTACCACAGTAAAGTAATAGTAATGTCATGTTCAAGAGTATAACAACAATAGTATAAATTGCCACAGTAAAATGATTGCAGTGCCATAGATAAATATCATAATTAAGAACGACAGTTATTAAGAAGCCAGAGGAAAAATGTGGTAGTGATAGATAAATATTTAAAGGTAAAGGTATTTTAAAGGTGTTTAATAAAGAGTTAGCCTAAAACAACACAGTCAAACATGAGGCTGTAGGGCTTGAATCCAGTCTCGAGACGTTTTCTGTATTGATGTGGACTTGTCTCAGATTTACTGCCACTTGTAATTGGACTTGTCTTGGTCTTGGGCATTGGTCTTGAAAATTCGGTCCTGTTCTTGTTTGAGAGTTTGTAAAAAATAATGCTTTTCATATACCCAAAGAAGACAGACTAATTGTTTCATTGGCGCAATGCATGAATGAAGCCAACTAGCTGAAGTAAAATCTTGGCCTTAAAAACGATTTGATAGTCTCAATCCTGACATGATCTTGACATGGCCTCAACCCCATTAAGACTCGTTCCTGGCTCTTGTTCTAGTCGCGGTCTTGGACTCGACAATGGTGGTCTTGACTACAGAATAGTACTTAAGGAATGAAACACTTGGGGGATAAACAACAGGGTGGTGTGATATAGTCAGGTTATTGTTTTCCTGTAGCAACACCTCCCAAAGTGTTTTACTCCTCTTAAACCACAGCAACTTGCCAACACTAACAATATATTTCAGTATTTAAACAATGATGTCACGCTTTTTATCTGTTTAAAGTTGTGAAGTGTCCACAAAGCAAATTAGTTGCTGTTGTCACTTATGTTATAGCAGCTATAAACAGGCGTTCACTCACCAGCCTGTCTTTTCTTCTCTATTGAAGTTAATAAGACAAAAAAGCAGCACTTTCCTGCAGCATTCCCTCTGACTGATACAAAGTCCTGACACTGGAGACTCCTTCCATAAAAACTAGAGTAAACATCTCTTTAAAGAAGTGTTAAGTTCACCATAACAATGATTATACATGTTTTTCAATCTGGTGATAAGTCCCTGGGCAAGTCGTTACTATAGATATGATGCTGTATAAGAACTTGTGCATTAATTATTAATAACCCTTGCAGCTGGAACTAATGTCCGAGTTGCTGTTATAGAAAATTAATCAACACCTTCTGACAATCAGAAGAGAGCACTGTGGTAATAACACTGTGTCACAAAAAATACTAATGACAGTTATCATGGCGGTATGACAGTGAAATATGTAATAAACACAATTACCGTAATACAGCATATTAAAACTGCTCTAGTAAGTTGAATTAAAAGCAATATGAGTTGCTATAAAAGACCACAGGAAAACCACAACAGTGCCATATACTGTATTATTAAATATGAAAGTCGTAAAATACCACAGTATATCACAGTAAGGTCATACAGTTGCCATGCTGCGTCATGTGGCTCAGGCTTTTATTTATAGTTGCTGCCAAGTACAATACCATATGATGTGGCAAGGTGTGCCATATTAGAGGGCATTTCTGTAAGGGTTTTGTGTTGTTCACGGCGTTTGTTATTCACAGAAGTCCACACAGATGTAAACACACTCTCCTGCAGTGAATTTAACCCAGCTGTGGAGATGCAGAACGCACTTTCATTCCTTCTGCCTCTTTCTGCTTGTGTGTAAACATTTATTTATTCACTAACACACCACTTTATTACAGAGTGTGCTGCTGGAAAGTGTAGGGAAGTGCACAAAAGGGTGTGTGTGTGTGTGTGTGTGTGTGTGTGTGTGTGTGTGTGTGTGTGTGTGTGTGTGTGTGTGTGTGTTTGAGGAACGCTGGGTGTCTATCTT
The DNA here is from genome assembly GCA_037577455.1 of Pangasius macronema. Lineage (NCBI taxonomy): Eukaryota > Metazoa > Chordata > Actinopteri > Siluriformes > Pangasiidae > Pangasius > Pangasius macronema. The sequence continues at coordinate 13,185,656 of CM074970.1, forward strand.
TAACAGTTCCCGACACGGATTCCGCTTTTTCGTCTGTTACTGGTTACTGTTCCACAGATGTGTTTCCTTCCTGAAAATAAAAGTGGCACTTCTCCACCCTCCCTCTCTCTCTCTCTCTCTCTCTCTCTCTCTCTCTCTCTCTCTTTCTTCTTTGTGTTGGATGGCATGTTGTGTGAGGCTGAGGTTGCTGTATTTGTTCTTGCATGAAACACTCGCTCCCAGAGGAGGCTCACTCACTTCCACAGCGACCCGAGCAGCAGATGCTGAGTTGGTATTCCACACTGGGATTAGAGTTAGAAATAGCAGTGGAATTATCATTAGAGTTTTTTTCCCTAACCACATAAATCTGGAGACTGTAGCTATAAATTTGCAACGAGTTCCCGGTTTCGTAGGTAGCACTACATCTGTCTTATATCTACACTCATTAGATGTCATGATGGAGTGGTGTGACTAACCCGAAGGTGATTATTTTTCTATAACAGCGTGTGTAGAAGTGATTTTTTCCTCTTATACCAGCTATAGTTATATACAGCTATAGAACAAGTTAGTTCCTCTTATCACTTATGTTATAGCAGCTATAAACAGTCATTTCCTCACCAACAGAAATAGTCCTGAAAATTTTCGCACTGACACTGGAGACTCCTTCCGTGAGTTTCATAAACGTGAAATAGAAACAGTAACTTATCAGAACGAGTGCGTTAATGTAAACATACGCTTGGAATTAGAGCCAGAACTTGTCAGACCTGCTGCTGTAGAAAATTCATCAACACCTTCTGCAGCTTATATTAATGCGCTTGTTCTAACACGTTATCGTTTCCATAGTAACAGAGACTTGTGTGGTGGTACTGTATAATGAGTGTAATTGTTCATACGTTGGAAGGAGTCTCCAGTGTCAGCGCTTTATAACAGTCGTTGGTAAAGCTATACCTTTCACTCAGAAACATGACAAACTTCTAAAGAGATGCTGGTGATGGAAGTGATAACAGAAACTAAGTTGTTTCACAGACGATATGAATAAGAGGATAGTATAAGAGGAATAAAACATTTCAGCACACACGCTGTTACTGGAAAATAATTTATAATTAATTTGGTGGTAACTCCACAGTAACTCCACTTAGCGTCGCTGATTATTTTCCTATAACCTTAATAAGCTGATTATAATTTGAAATGAAGCTACTGAAGTGATGCAGTTTTGATTTTTTTTTTAAACATAACTTTCTCTCAATGAATCCATTTAAATATCGCACTTCATCTAAACCTCCCCACGTGAAGTAAAAGCTTTTTAGAACTTCCAAAGCTATTTTATTAAAATTATACACACCACTAACAATGTGTTAATGCTAAATGTTTGTTGTCATTTGTGTGAAAGAAAGAGACGCTGCAAATACAAAGAAAAAGGGAGGAGTGGTGTAAACATGTACAGCATGGGAGAGTGAAAAGCGCACACACACACACACACACACACACACACACACACACAGGAGGGGTGGAAAGGAAAAACAAGCCATTCCAAGATATGTGGTCATTTGCCTCTCATTTCCTGGGACCGACGTGACGATTATCATAAACCAGAAAATGCCTCGATCACACTCTGACTCTCCCTCAGGGCTGGAGCTGCTGTTCGACTGCAGGTGTGTGACAGCTCACACAACACAGGCCTGCAGGCAGGGAGGCTCCATACACACACACACACACACACACACACACACACACACACACATACATACATACATACACACATACACGCACTTAAACATGTGCACAGCACACTACAAACTTATGGAAAAGTTGTCAAGTTTGTGTCTGTGTGTGTGTGTGTGCATGTTTGTGTGTGTGCATGCGTTTGTGCGTACGTATGTGTGTGTAGAAGAGAAGTTGAATAACAGAAGGATCCTAGAGTGTGTGTGCTTGTGTGTGAGTGCGTGTGTGTATGTGTTTGTGTGTAGAAGAGAAGAAGTCGAATAAAAGAAGCATCCTAGTGTGTGTGTGTGTGTGTGTGTGTGTGTGTGTGTGTGTGTGTGTGTGTGTGTGCGTGCATATGTGTGTGTGTATTCCCATGTGCATATCGAAAGACACACATAAATCAGTCGTCCTGTTCCTCGTGTATGTAAAGTACAGGCTCCAGCTCAACTAATTGGCAGTTGATAGGTTTATGTTGCAGAGTCAGAGTGTGACAGATTAATGTGTGTGTGTGTGTGTTTGTGTTTGTGTGTGTGTGTGTGTGTGTGTGTGTGTGTGTGTGTGTGTGTGTGTGTGTGTGTTTTAGAAAGCAGCAGTCAGTCGTGTTCAGTTCAGTTCAGGCTTGTTTTAGGATGTGCTTCTGTCACAAATACATACAGACCCACTGAACAATCAGACGTCTATACAGCTAGAAATAAACACATCTCTGCCAAGAGTTTACAGAAAGTCTACGCTTTGAATCCAACGTCTGGGGAGAAAATGCGACTGCAGTGGTCTTAAACGAGATATCAAACCTTACAAATGCTAAATAGTTAGGATGCAGATCAAGGTGGATCAGGACAAATTGAAAATAAACCAGTATGTTTATTTAAAGGGTAAATTTAAGGCAGTGGCTCGTGACCGTACAGATTTTGGTGTTTCAGGACAACATTAATAACAACAGCACCTCAAACGAAATGAAGCGGAAAGGCTATAACAGCTGACCTATACGCTAATAACCCCGTAGTTGGGAGTCGATAGCATACAGTCATCCAGCGTACAGACTATCAGCTCGTTTTGAGCAGTTTTAGACTGACCTTTGTTCGACTGCGTTCGATATAATATCATTAACAAGGGTTGACAGGTTTCCAGCTCGACTACGTCACAAAAACCACAGAAAATACTTGAAACTAACCCAAAAAACTGGGAATTCAGACTTTTCTTCTTTTCCTCAGCTTGTTTCACAAATATTTTTTGATGTACAAGCATTATTCACTCTATAATCCTTTTCATCTCCAAATCTGTGCAATGTATCTTACAATAGAAATGGTTCTGTACATCATCGACACATTGTCTGCACTTACATTTGTTTAAAAAAAAAAGTTTTATGTTTAATTCTGATTATTTGCTATAAGACAAGAACATAGCGGACAGAGAGAATTTTTAAACTCAACCAATCTGGCAATCCTTTCATTAACTGTCATGTCCACTGCTCCTCCTCCACTGAAAAGCGAGCATGGGGCAGTGTGATTCCCGCCCCAGTGGGCCTCTATTAGTGCTTGTTGCAATAACTCTCTGTGGATAAATGGGGCAGTGAGCGCTTTTCCCCATGATAGCACAACAGCTAGAAAGGCAAGCAAATCAACACAATATCTGTCAAATAGCATGCATAGAGTGTCAGAGTGTGACAGATTAATGTGTGTGTATTTGTGTGTGTGTGTGTGTGTGTGTGTGTTTTAGAAAGCAGCAGTAAGTCGTGTTCAGTTCAGTTCAGGCTTTTATCAGGATGTGCTTCTGTCACAAATACATACAGACCCACTGAACAATCAGACGTTTATACAGCTAGAAATAAACACATCTATATATATATATATATATATATATATATATCCCTTTTTTTTTTAAAAGAGTTGTGAAATGTATGGAGTTGTGAAAGAGGACTTTGACTTTACGATGATGAACATTTGTTGAATGCAGAAAAGTTTCGCAGAACTTGTTGCAGTATTTGGAAAGTAGCTGCACATTAAAATCGTCATTTTTAAATAGTCAACTTTTTAATTTTCAGTTGATGACTAATTATGTAAGTATTTTTCCGATGTACAGGGTGATTGAAGTCAGGTACCAATGAAAAACATGCCAACCCTTACGCTTTATGCATTTCCTCAGTTGGACATAGTACAAAACTCCTAAACTAAGTTGTATAAACGAGTTACATAAGGGTAACGAAAGACTTAAAAGTCTGTGGGTGTATATTTGTTCTAACACTAATAGGATATTTACTATATTTATTTATTTGCATACTGTGCTGTGCCAAAGTCTTAAGCATGTAGACTTAGACTTTATTTAAATAGAAATTTTGCATCAGTAAGAGCAATCGTTACATTTACAAACATCATTTTTAACAAAAATCACATTTTACAGATAAACATTTGTATATGTCAGTAAAGAAAGTAACATATTATGTAACAGACCACTTTTTAGACAAAGGGCATAATGAAGGCTGCTAGGATTTACTGCAAAAAAAAACCAAAGCAGATGTCAAAGCCAAAGACAGTCAAAGTTTCCAGAAGAACCGTTGGAGATTTTTAATAATACTCAGAAAAACATATCAACCAATTTCCTTATAAAACTGCACAAAGTGTACCTGAGACTACTGACTCATCGAAGGGTTATCACTGCCAAATATTGACATTTTTAGTTTAGTTTCATTATTTTTGAGGGCATCTTTGCTTTCAAGTGCCTAAGCATTTTGCACAGTACTGTATATTGCATTGTATGATATTTATTTAAAAAGATATTTATTAGACTAGTCTGGGCTCGGCGTCTGTCTTTAATGTACAGAACTTCATGCACATATGTCTCATGCAGTGATTTTTTTTTTTTAAACTTGACTTCAATTGGATGGGGTTTTTTGGAACGTCTTTTTTTTTTAACAATTTGTCCTTCTTGATCCTCTTGAAAATCAAATGTTAGCTGGAACAGTCTAAAACATACCTCATAACTCAACATGGACCCAATCGAGCAAACAGACGCTCAGTTACCGTAGGCGCAGAATTACTGCGCAGTTTCAACAGATGATAATGGACGTCACTGCACTCTTGCTTGGCATCAGATCCAGGACACTGTTTTGTCATTTGTGGTTACACAACCGTTACATAGAAAACAGGCCGTGTTTCCTAAAATTTACCATAACTAGAGAAATCATCACGCAGAGGTTTTTAATCACAGGAGCGGCAAATCCTTGGCAACTACTTCTGAGATGTTGATGTTAACAAATTTTATACGGCAATTATTCAAACCACTTGGCAGACACTTTTATGTACTTCCAGCTTGAAATTCAAAGAAATCTCTAGAAGCAGCCTGGATAATCTTATATCAGGTTTATGATAATATGAGAAATATGAAATACATTTGTATATATTAAAGATGTTCTCACTTGTTGAAATATTTTTTGCAGTGTACAAAAGAGAGCTGGATGTAAAACTAATATGGACTCAATAGGGGCCAAATCACTGCAAACCAAGATAAATTTAAAATTGACCAAAGATCAGTTTTATGGGTTGATTTGTGTCAAGGACAAGTTTTGTCAGTTGGTTATCGCTGGAATGACAGAACTCGATGGAGGTTAGAGATGGTAGAGCAGATAACAAGGGTTATTTACTGTTAATTAAACCATAACGAAAATGATTCACACACAATAGTAATAGGAGAGAGAGTGCAGATTCCCCATGTAACAGTCAACTTCACTTATCATTTAGTCACAAGGTGGCTTGAGGTTTCAGTTAAAAACTAAAGAGCAGATGACTCTTGACTGATGTGACCACTCATTTTCCCTAATAATGATTCATGGATTCGTTTGACTTTGGTGTAGCGAGAAAAAAAAAAAACCCATAAAGCTGTAAAGCCGTATCAACTGCTAGTTTTCTCATTTTTGGTAACATGTTGTTTAAAGAGGACCTGCATTGGGCTTAAAATTTTAGAAAACTTTGAAAAATGGCAAAACTCAAAACTCGCTGTGTGGAAAAACTGAGACTCCCAAATAAATACATTTCTTGCAAGTCAGTTTATACTAATTTGAGAAACTTTCACTGTATTTTTTAATATTTATATTCAGTTGTGGGGGCAGTCGTGGCCTAATGGTCTGAGAGTCGGACTTGTAACCTGAAGGTGAACCTGAAGGTGGTGGGTTCGAG
>CM074970.1:13198513-13214716 GCA_037577455.1 Pangasius macronema
GTACATCAGAGGGACAGCTCATGTTGGACGTTTGGGGGACAAAGTTAGGGAGGCCAGATTAAGATGGTTTGGACATCCTGAAGGGAAAAGCCCAAAGAAGAAGAAGAAGAAGAAGAAGAAGATTTTTATTATTATTATGTTGTGGCCATTGTGGAAAAAACACATCTAGCCCATACGGGGATCAAACCCACGGCCTTGGCGGTATTAGTATCACACTCTAACCAACTGAACTAACTGGCCACAATGAGCATGTTTAAATGTCTATGTCTATTCATAATATTAATAATAATATAGTTTCAAATAACCTTAAACTTATGTTGCGGCTTCTGAATTCAATTCAGAAGAAAAAAAAATATTACAAAGAGTAGGGGGTTAAAGTTTTTTTTTTTTTTTATATGACCAGTAACTAAAGGTGTTCGCCTTAGTGTTTCCCTCTTAATGTTCTGTGCAGCAGCGAATCGTTTTCTTCTGGCTTGTTATACAGCATTGTTCACTTACAGGCAACCTGAAAAACACACATGGCCCGTAAGGGGATTGAACCCGCGACCTTGGCGTTATTAGCACCACGCTCTAACCAACTGAGCTAACCGGCCACAATGAGCATGTTTAAATGTCTATGTCTGTTCATAATATTAATAATAATATAGTTTCAAATAACCTTAAACTTATGTTGCGGCTTCTGAATTNGGTGCAAGTGTTGAGGATGCAGAAGATAGGGATAGGTGGAGAGTGATGATTCGCTGTGGAGACCCCTGAAGGGGTCAATACTTAAAGTTTTTTTTTTTTTTCATATGACCAGTAACTAAAGGTGTCCGCCTTAGTGTTTCCCTCTTAATGTTCTGTGCAGCGAATCGTTTTCTTCTGGCTTGTTGTACAGCATTGTTCACTTACAAGCAACCTACCAAANCTGGCCCGTACAGGGATCGAACCCGCGACCTTGGCGTTATTAGCACCACGCTCTAACCAACTGAGCTAACCGGCCGGAGGGGGCTCTATGAGTTTAACCCTGAATAGTCAGCGGCTTATAATGGCTAATAATACCCACATACCATTGTGGAAAAGGAGAGATGGCCCGTACAGGACCTTGGCATTATTAGCACCACGCTCTAACCTATTATAATTATTACTATTATTTTTATTATTATTATTGTACAAGACAGTGGTGAGAGCGGCCATGCTGTATGGTTTAGAGACAGTGTCACTGAGGAAGAGGCAGGAGTCAGANTTAGGAACGAGTACATCAGAGGGACCGCTCATGTTGGACGTTTGGGGGACAAAGTTAGGGAGGCCAGATTAAGATGGATTAAGATTAAGAGGATTCGCTGTGGCCACCCCTGAAGGGAAAAGCCGAAAGAAGAAGAAGAACAGCATGGTCCAAAGTTCATTATTCTTTATATAATATGTCAGTATCCAGTGTTATTAACTGCTGAGAACACAGAACACAGTGAGTTAGTGTCAAAGTTAGCAGTGAATTATCTGTAACTTTTTTCCCTCCAAGTGTCTTTAATAAAACACTCATTAAGGCTACAGCTGCATCACCAGGTTGAAGTGAAACCAATACATCTTTCTGTCTTTCTGTGACACAGATCTGATTTTTTTCAGGACTGTACAGACACAAAAATCCAATCTTTTCAAATTTGACTAGATACACTTTGGTCCTAGAGTGGACACATATTCAGGTTCTGTTCACACTTGGTATTAACATCCATCTCGAGTGCTCCGATCACAACTGGACAGCGATATGCTTAGCTGTTTACCTGGCATTTTGAATGTTTCCACAGAAGGAAGCGTGTCGTACATTTATTATGTCTGTCTTGCACTGCATTTGAGTTCAGGCAGAAATGTCCTGCGAAACTCATGTACCTGTACAGGCTGTTTCAAACATTTCAGTCATATGGTCTGCTAACGAAACTTATAAATGAGGGCAGTCGTGGCCTAATGGTCTGAGAGTCGGACTTGTAACCTGAAGGTGAACCTGAAGGTGGTGGGTTCGAGTCNAGACCCTTGAGCAAGGCACCGATCCCCCAACTGCTCCCCGGGCGCAGCAGCTAAAATGGCTGCCCACTGCTCCGGGTGTGTGTGCAGTTGGATGGGTTAAATGCAGAGCACAAATTCCGAGTATGGGCCACTTCCACTTCCACTAAATGAACAGGAGATTAAATGCTTCCATTGCTTCACTGACTACTGTTCAGCATGATATCCAAAAAGTCTCGCAATCATCACTGTGTTTTTCACGTAGGGCAATGACGCAGTCGATTAGTTGGTCCTTTGCTGCTGTCCAGGATGAATTGGGATGCTTTTGCGTTCACATTACAAATGTTACGTGGTGCCATGTGCATCCAAGATCACTTTGGTGGTTGGATTGATCGGATCACGATGCATCTCTTAGACAAACTGGATCCCGTTCACACCTGTCCATTTACAATCGGATCACTCAGTAATGCCAGGTATGAACCACTGCCATCAGCATCAGCGCAACAAAACAACAATGGAGGACAGCGACAGAGACAGAGACACAGCGACTATATTCAGTGGATGGATGAGGAAATCAATTCAACCAAAGCCGGAAGGAATTGTACTGAAACCCAGTGGTGTTCTGAAAACATGCATAAGAAACCGATGTGCATCATTTGTGGCACAGGTCATTTGTGGTTATGAACATGAACCATCAAGATTGACAGATCCGACCTGAGTGAAAAAAGAAACTGTGCCAAAAAGCTTTTAATGTGAGTCTCATTTCAAGCCTCTCAGATTCAGATCACTGGTGGAACATTGTTTAATATTTTGGTTTAACCGTCGTTCTGAGCTCTTTTGTTTTGTCTGTTTGGTGGCAGTAAAAATAACAAAAGCGTGATAACAAAAGCGTGAACCTACGCTAAGCGGGTTCAGAAACTTTTGACTGGCAATGTATTTAAAAAAAAATGTTTTAAAAATGTACTGTCTGTGATTAATTACCACAGCAGTGTGTGTGTGTGTGTGTGTGTGTGTGTGTGTGTGTGTGTGTGTGTGTGTGTGTGTGTGTGAGTGTGTGTGTTTACGGGAGAGAAGATGCCAATGGTGGTGTGTAATGTGCGTTGAGGTTTGTGGGGGTCGGACTGTTGTCAGTAAGAGTGTGTGTCATCTAATCCACACTCAGCATTTTCATGACCTAATTTTAACTTTGTAACACACACACATCACATAACTAATTATCTACATCAAGATCAGTCTAAGGATTTAGCAGACAATAAGAACACAAGTGTGAGCAAGGTGTGTGTGTGTGTGTGTGTGTGTGTGTGTGTGTGTGTGTGTGTGTGTGTGTAGGACAGGGTATGCAAGTGTGTTTTCATGCAGCCAAGCCAAGCACACCTGGCTGTTCAACTTTGCCAGACAGACAGGTACACACACACACACATACACACACACAGGCTCATGGAAAAAGGCAGACAACCACATTGCCTGAGTATCCTTCAGAAAAACACACTGTAGGGTTAAGGGTGGGACAGAGAGAGAGAGAGAGAGAGAGAGAGAGAGAGAGAATAAGAAAGAAGGGCCAAGAGAGACAGACAGAAAGAGACAGACAGAAAGAGTAAAGTAATAACACATACGCAAAACTCATTCCTTTATACTGCTCATCTGAAGTGGTCTTCTGCTGTTGTGCGATGCTTTTCTGCTCACCGTGGTTGTTTTTTAGCTTTCCTATCAGCTTGAACCAGCTCAGCCATTCTCTTCTGACCTCTCACATAAACAAGATGCAAACAAACTGCTCCAGATCCAGATCAGCAATTTCTGAAACACAACTGTTAAAGTAACGGAAATCACTGAGAGTTTTTCCCCATTCCGATGTAGTTGTGACCATCAACTCAAGCTCTTGACCTGTATGTGTATGATTTAATGTACTGCACTGCTGCCACATGATTGGCTGATTGGCTAATACCACAAACATGTAGGTTTACAGATGTTCCAAATAAACACATGACGTACAACAAACTAAAGCAGTAGATAGCACGTGGCTGTTCGGGTGATGATGGCCGCACACGTGGCTCTCAGTCTCTCGGTAGGCTAACATTAGCTCCTCAGTAAACTTCTTTAAATAACCCAGATTACAGTTTCTCCCAGCAGCTGACCTTTTCATGTATTGTTGTTTTATCTCCTGTCCTCAGAGAGCATGTTGGGTAATTTCCACCCTCTTCACAATGTGGATGGAAAACTATGTCTGCTTTCACACAGCACGCTGCAGCGTCTCCCTCGTGCTCTCGCACTTGTTTTCCAAGTCTCTGGGGAAAGCGAGGACTGGACGACTCCACCCACACTGCTGTGTTTATCTGACCAAAATAGCCAGTATATGGTGGAAAGAAAAAAAACCCAAGACGTAACATAGAGGGCCGTTTGGAAGAGGAGACCATCATAATGGTGTCTAGTCTGACCAGACTGTCGAGACTTCAGGGGAAACACCGAGGTGCTAACTGGGGACAGACACTTTTTTTTTGGCAGATTTACAAGTGAGGAATAAAAAGCAATAAAAAATAAAATAAAATAAAGTTGAGCAGTTGAGAGTCAATGAAGGAAAGGTGGGCCAATAATGTATTCTGTATAAAACCTTCACCGGCTATTGATGATGATAAAAATAAAGTAAGCAATAAAACACTCGAGGATGTGCTGTTAGAGGAAAATAATCAATGATGCAGCGCAACATTAACAAGCTGAAGTTCATTATTTTCCTACAACGCATGTCCTGAAGTGTTTTNTTCTTTTACTAATTAAAGAATAACACATCATACTGTTTATTCATTTATAGTTACATGTAATGTTTATATCTTCTCCATAACAAGTTATCACTTGGCAGATTTGGCAGCTGTAAATAGTCGTTCCCTCACCAGCTTCTCTTTTTTCCTCACGTTACTAAGAAACCTCAAAGCGCTAACTTAACATTACAACTTTACCTCTGACTGTTACACAGTGTTGACACTGGAGACTCCTTCTATAAATGTGAAATGAATGTCTCCTCACAGAAAACCTCAGCATATCAACACGGATGTTGTTTTAAGTCGTTTATGAGGAATAAAGTCCCCGTGTTGCTATAGAAATGATAGTGTTTGGAGTGAGCAGATTAATATAAACCTGTGGTTTGCAGCTGCGCTACTGTCAGAGCTGCTGTTATAGAAAGTTAATCATCGTTCAGCAGTGCTGTGGTATAAGGTGTTAAACATGAGCACTGAAGCTGCAGGTAGGTCTAATCACCAGCCTTATCATCACCCATTTGAAACGGACATGTGGAAAATTCAAGGCACCAAAATGTTTCCACATTCCAAATCTACTGTATTTGTTTTCCAACACACACACACACACACACACACACACACACACACACACACACACACACACACACACAGAAACACACAGACCTTGGTGTTGTGCACTGGAAAACAAAGACACACTGTCTGCACCCTGCACTCTCTCTTTTCCAGAGAAGCTTGGGCAGCACTTCACAGTCCAAAAAAGTGATAATTAAGCATGGACCCGCCCAGCCTCTGGCACACACACCTACACACTGAAACACACACACATACACACACGCACGCACACACACACCCTGACACAGACAGGCAAACACGAACCGGACTCTCTGAGCCTCCCCCGCTCTTTGCTCTTCGTGAAATGGGGAAATAAAAACACATCCCACTTCCCGTTAATCAGCAGCGAGGTGGAAAGGGGGACGGCTCGAGTGAGGAGTCTCGGTGACTCACCGCTCTCTGGCCTCCTGAGGCCTCCAAACGCCTCACAGATAAAATCAGGGGGGTTTGATCAAACAGTTTCAGCACTGAAATGTCTGAGAACTGATCTGGGGCTCAAACCTCTCCTGCTGATAGACCAGTCTTCCTTCACTCCCTTCACTCATCCCAGAGTCCTCAGAGTCTAAAATTCACACATCATGAGGGAACTGAAAGTCTGAAGCCAGAACAACCATGTACTTAAAATAAACTATTTTATTTCCCATAAATACACTTTAAGGAAAAAAAAAAACGTGTTGTGGTTCTTCAACAGTTCTTTGTAGAGTTAAAGGTTTTGAGTTTCCTAAAGTAAGCTCTCTGTGGTAGGGTTCTATTCCCTATAATGTAAGTGCCGTATATATGGTACGAGTTCTTCATATAAATCTTTGGAGTTTATTTGCTGGTGCATAATTATAACTCTTAGAACTGTTGTGAACCAGTGAGCGAAGCTGAAATTGTATTTTAATTGTTATCGTGATTTTTGGTTTCCTCAATTAATTAATCCCAGCTAAAGTGCTCACTGACTCTGGTGCGTTAAAACATGAGCTGTGGTTTCATATTTTTTCACTCGTTTTGAGCCTGCATGTATTTATATTTTAATATAAATAAAAAGAATTGTATGAATATAAAATTTTATTTCATTTTATTAAAACGTGTATTTAAAATATTAGCAATTAGTCCATTGCGCTATTGTGATTTTAAGAGTTATATGTTGACGAAAAATGCTTATAATGTATAATTTGAAAGAAAAATCTTTTAAAATTAATAAAGAAATAAATAAATCAAATCAAATGTGTTATTTTTTTTGTTATATCCAAGCTACCATTTTCTGGTGTCAGAAATATAAAAAAAATAATAAAAAACAAAATTATATAATAATTTTGTTTAATGTTGTTTCCAATTTTAGCCAATGTCTTGCAGCCTTCCATGAATTTAAGACAATTTCCATTAATAAAAATAATTTAAAAAATTAAAAAATAAAATAAAATAATACAACTGTGCACATAAAATTAATAATAATTTAATTTAATTTAATATAAATAATAATTAATATAGAAAATGAGTTCATAACAGATTAAATTGCTCTTGCATTTTTATTTTTGAGATGTTTTTTCTCCAAAATGTCCTGCAGACTCTCATATACATGAAGAAGTCAAATAAAACAGTATACATGCCCTGGGAGGTGAAAGCCTTGCTCTATTAGTTGTACTTAGCAGTTGATTCATCTCAGAAATAATATTTGAGTTGGTAATACGCCACTGAAACCGGCTTCACAAGTCCCCCAAGTGTGACATGCTCATGTGACACACATCCTCAAAAACCTGCTGCAGTGTGTCAACTTCCAGTTTATACCTGATGCACAATGCTTTTAAAAAAAGGAGTCATGGCCTGTGTGCTCAGATCTCCAACCAAACTCTGCACTACTGAGGATTAACTGTGCTTCAGTAATCGTAAAAGCAGCACATCATTACAGCAAAGATATTTTATTCCTGCACGTATTCTGTGTGAAGTCCTTGTGGAGATCTGTAACAGCTCTATTTTTCACTCAGGGAGGAAATTGGCTACTTTTTTTTTCCCCTCCTCAAATGCTCCACGCTCTCAGATTGCAGGTCTCGACAAGACAAAAGGGCTTTGGAGTCATTACAACAAAAAAAAAAGAAAGAAATTACCACTTGAAGATTTGTAAACCAGCATCATGGGCTGTCAACATGACTACAGATCGTTCATTAGCAAGGCGCTGACACACAAGAGTGCCAAGTTCTCTCTGCTGTCTGTCAGCCTTTATGTCACAGGTTGTCAGCACGTCGTTAGTCACAAACAAGTAAAGGTACTTTGTCAGGACCGTCACATGTTAGCTCGTCTTTCAGACTTTTTGGAGTTGTTAAAGATAATTTAGGGGCTAATGTGTGTGCGTGTGTGTGTGTGTGTGTGTGTGTGTGTGTGTGTGTGTGCGTGTGTGTCATGTTTTGTAAGAATTTCCACATTCTTTCCAGTAATAGTTGAATAAACCCATAGTACTTGAGAATACACTGCACATATTGCTCGCTGCATTTGAACACACTCATTAACACTCCCCCAAATGAACTAAAAAAAAAAAATCCACCCAAACCTCAAACTTTTCCGGCTACTTTTTAGACTTTGCCCTACTCTCTCTCTCTCTCTCTCTCACGATCGTTCCTGACTCACCAGTCCTCTACCAACAGTTTCTGTTCATCACTCAATCCTCAACATTCCCGATCTCTGTCTGGAATCGCAGATAACTACTCATCTTGCTTAATTACTCATATAATATTTTATTTATTTATTTTTTTTTGCATTTCAAGTTAATGATTTCAGTGATTCATATGAACCCCAACAGCCCTAATTATAGAGCATCTCAAACGAACAGTGCTCGTCTAAAATCACATGACCTCCCACTCGTGTAATTGTGTATAGACATAATACGTCAAAGACTGAGCCGGGATTAGCAGCGTCTTAATTCATATAAGCACTGGTACTGATTAGCAAGTCCCACAGCTGCTGCTGATTCACCGAACACACCACATGTGAGTGCAGTTATCTTTTTGTACATATCTGAGTCTGACTTAATTAAAAACAGCTTGTATCATTTACCATGTGCACAGGAAGAACAGCTCTTATCATCTCCTCTTTAAACTGGATTAATGGACGGACAGAAGAGAAGGTTAGTTGAATAAATGGAAGAAAATGGAGAATAGATACATGACAGAAAAGTGTAGAAGGAAAAATTGATGCATTGAGAAAAAGAATAGCTGGACGGACACTACCTACCTACCTACCTACCTACCTACCTACCTACCTACCTACCTACCTCATTTTATGGATGAAAGAAAAGAGTAGTTGAATGGATGGAATAAAATGTATGATAGATTGATGGATGGAAGGTTTAAAGAAAAGTATAGTGTTAGATGAATGAAGATGGAGGATAGCTGGATGGATGGATGGATGGATGAATGAATGGATGGATGGATGGATGGATGGATGGATAGATTGTTGGACGAACAGAAGAGAAGGTCAGAATAGGTAGATGAGTCAGAATAGGTAGATGAAATGAAATGGTTGAATGGACGGATGGAGGAAAATGAAGCTTGGATGATAGAAGAGATGGGTGGATTGGTAGATGAATGAACAGATCAATGGTAGATGATAGAAAAAAATGAAAATGATGGGCGATGGATGGATGGATGGATGGATGGATGGATGGATGGATGGATGGATGGATGGATTGCTGGATGAATGACAGATGGATAAAGGGTGAATGGATGGATGTCAGTTGGATGGATGAATGGATGGATGGATGACAGGTAGACGGAAGAAGAGATAAAAGGATAACCACACTGGGCAGTTTGGTAGAGAAGATAAACCACTGGTATTGTGTATTATTTCCTTCAGTACTGCTACTAATGAGTACATATACAGCTGTGTGTGGGTGAGACATACAAACACATACCCCTCACTGAGAGAACACTCACTTTCTCACAAACACCCACACACATGAACTACTCACGTGTGTACACACACACACACACACACACACACACGCACACACACAGAACAGAGGTCTCTGAAGTGTTTCCAGGACCCACACACACTCAACCACTGACAGAGCCAAGTAATCAACCCCGGGGAAAGGCCTGTGACTCATGACGACTCACTCACTCTAACGAAGAGACAGAACAAGCAGCTTGAGTGCGCAGACAGTCACTCATGCTTTACTGATAGACACACAGACATAAACAGACAGACAAGATTAAATACCAACACACACACATATAAACAGTTACATAACTCTCAGAGTCTGGAAAAATTTGGGCTTTCAGCAGGGAATCACCTTCTGTCTTATATTCTGACTTTAGCAATATACCTGAGAAGCCAGTCCACTCAACCAGATGTCTCCACCTGGGCCTTAAAAATGATGTCATTCTTATGGGGAACCACTCAGGGGGACTTTAGACGCGGTTCCCCACCCACAGCCTTTCTGACTGGGGACGAGAAGGTGAAAGCTTCCCATGGTCTGGAACTTCCACACTCATGTGAAGCCCCCTTCACCCGTATTCTCTTACATGGAGGTCTTACTCGGAGGTAAAGCTCTGTTGATCAAGCATCTCCAAAAGTGTTTTGGTTTCAGATCCTTTTGAGTGAATCCTAATCTGAGCCTTTTACAGAAGAAACAGCAAAACCGATCTAAGATGAGCGTGCTTTCTGATCAGTATGATTGCTCATAGAGCTCCTTGTTGCTAGTGGTAATGTTACAGAAAATCACAGCAGCAGGCGATATGAGTGTATAGCTTCACATGTTACAGCTTGACATGATATGAGATGTGTTTGTGACGAGATTGATGAGGTTTTCCAACTCCGGGTTGGACAGATGGAGCGAGGCTCTGAATATATCTAGAGTGTAACACTGCTGGTTGGGGGGGGGAGGGGAGGAGTAGTTTTGGGAAATGCTTAATAAGCCAACACATGAACATGCATGAACATGCACAAACCTTTTCATTTACAACTGTCTTGCATAAATTGCTTTCTTCTATCAGCACTTTTTTAGCATCTTATTTAACCCAGTAAGTGGATTTATTTAATATGAGATTTGCATCAAAAGAAATACTTCACATATTATACTATACAAATACTATACAAACATTTTACACTGTTGACTGATAACCTAAAATTGGGTCCCTGGAGGACTAGTGGTTAGGCCTCAGTGCACTCACTGCCACGGCCCAAGTTCGATTCCAGCCCCAGCCACTGGAGTTGGTGTGTTGTCACGTGAAAGTGACGGTCAGGGTTCGGGTCCATTTTAGCCCCTCCCAATGTAGTTCTTCCCGTAGGCCCGTAAAAAACTGTGCCAAATCAAATATGCAGAATAATAATCCACTGTGGCAACCCCTAAAGGGAGAAGCCAGAAGAAGAAGAAGAAGAATGGTGCCCTAAAATTGAGATGTGTTTTAGGTCTATAACTAATTTGACATTTTTTATAATTCTCTTAGATTTGTTGGGTTTTGGGTTAGGAGGTGTTTTATATAAGCAGTAAACAAGTTAAATATTGTTTTCTCCATTCTGAACTTCATACCACATAAAACTATCCACGCTGAAAAAAATCTAAATGTAAAGATTGCAGATGTGCCAATGGATGGATGGATGGATGGATGGATGGATGGATGGTTGAATGGATGGATGGATGGATGCAAGGATGAATGAAATTGACTTTGTGGATGGATAGATAAAATATTTATGCTTGGTGGAGAGATGGAAGGATAGATGGATATGTCGGAACAGATGTATTTATGGCTGGATTAATTCTGTGGATGCATTTTTGGATAACCACCCACCTAACTACTACCTACCTAGTTAACCCAAAAACTTGTCTACCTAAATACCGACCGTACTACCTGCCATGTATTGTTGGATTGGTAGGTGGATGGATGGAAGGATGGATAGATGGATGGATGGATAGATGGATTGATGGATGATGGATGGAAAGTTAGGATTAAAAAGTAGGGAGTATTTACTGATGAATAGAGCAAAGAAATATAGTAGAGAGGAGATGGACAGATTAGAGTTTTAAAAGTTTAGATGAGTGGATGCCAGAAAAGGGTATATAAGGGTAGATGGATGGATGGATGGATGGATGGATGGATGGATGGAGTGAAAATGAAGCGAAGCATGTAAATGAATGAATTAGAGGGATGAAACAGGATGATTGGAGGCTAAATCAGACTGAGAACATGATGGATAGAAACAGAGGGGGTGACAGAGAGAAAGCGAGGGAGAGAAAGAGAGATGCCAAGTCACTTGTGTGTGTGTGTGTGTTCACATATGCATTCACAAAGATACACACACTTCACACACAGACACACACTGCACAGATTAACACTTTCTCTAAATGCAGCATATAGGAATTAATTAATGTTCTGGAGAGACAGACAGAGAGAGAGAGAGAGAGAGAGAGAGAGAGAGAGAGATGGGGGTTGGACTGGGTGTTAAGACATAAGGTGATGCTAGCAGATATTTGCTCTCTCACTCGGGTTTTCACCTTTTTTCCCAGCAATCACATGCCTTTTTCACTCTCACTGGCCTTGTGTAGGTTTAGTGAGGACACACTTTTAGCCCATATTCCAACAAGGGATAATTATTCATTTCCTGTGTGTTTTTTTTTTCACAGATAGGAGCAACTGGCATTAAAAAAAAAAAAAAAAAAACTCATCTCATGTCTCACTTGAGAGGTCAAATTCAGTTTGTGTCCTTTCACTCATCATCATCAGTTCATTCCTTCCCCCAAAACTGTGTATACGGATGATGTATTGATCATGCTGGGTTTTTTTTTTCTCTTCCACACATGAGCTTCACTGCAGAGAGAAAAGGAAGTGAAACCTGCTCGCCTGGACGCAGAGGAAACAGCTCGAACCCTCTCTGCAGAGAACGAGCTAATTGAAGCGAAGACATCACACACTTGACTGACCGCCAACTCCCAGACGGCACAGAGTGTGCGTGTGTGCGTGTGTGGCACACACACGTTTATGCACTTTGCAAAAGTGTGCACAAAGGATTGTTATTGTAGATGAAGCACTGAAGTCACATGTCGTGCAGCAGCTTCATTGCACATAAGCACCAAAGCGAATAGATACTATAAATCATTCCTGCTGCAAGGTGTTGATTAATTTTCTATTACAGCAGCTCTGAGGGTAGATTATCATTGACATAGCAACAAGTTGTATAGTGAGTCACCAATAATAAACAAATGTTTTTTTAAAAAAAAAGTGGTGCTAGTTTACAAATAAAAACGTGTAACTATTGCTCTGGTTGGGTGTTCTGATGTTTATTTTTTATTGTTTTTATGGAAGGAGTCTCCAGTGTCAGAGCTTTGTAACATTCACTAAGTTCATTCCAGGACAGTTCATAACATAAACTGTATCTCTAAATGCATTAAAACTATGGTGTTCTTTAATAAATAAAACACTGTAATTGTTTGATGTAATATTACTTACAAAAACTGAATAAATATGGCTAAGTTTAAATTAAGCACTGGTGTTGGGTGTCGTTATAAAGCACAGCTATTAATCAATTTCCATATCTACACCCTTAGAAAAAAAAACGTTTCAGTTTAGACCTTTAAGGTTCTTTGGTTTGGTTTGGTCCTTTGTGGGGAATGCCGAATTCCTAATCAAACAAGGTTCCAAGTAGAAAAAGCGAGGAACCTTTAACTGTCATACAAACTTTTTTATTCGAGTGTAAAATCCCAGTGTGAGGTGAAATCTTAAACAAATATCCTACGCTCACTCTAGCAAGTGACAAAGCGGCATGTCTTCTTCTTCTTTGGGCTTTTCCCTTCAGGGGTCTCCACAGCGAATCATCACTCTCCACCTATCCCTATCTTCNTCCATGTCCAACATTCTCCTACCAATATACTCACTCTCCCTCCTCTGAACATGTCCAAACCATCTTAATCTGGCCTGAACTGAGATAATCTCAATTCTTTGTGAATTAGATCTGACAAGGTCAAGTCTAAGGCCCAAGTCTAAGGTTTCCTCAGTTATCCTAACCTTTCCCACCCCCATTTAACCGGTCTTCAACAACATCTTCAACTGCTTGGCTCTCAGTTTGGATTGACCTCTACCAAATCATCTCACAAATAAATAAATGCAAACGTTAAACCTTTCCATACTGCAGATTTAAATTTCCATCAGTGGCGTAATGCAAAGTCCTGAGGCCACCTCAGATGAGTGATGAAAGTTGAGATCAAATAGAGCGAAACTGCTGTATATCACCTAAAATGTTGTTGATGTCTGCGGTTTTGTACATTTTTTTGTACAGAATCTTCGCCAAAACTCACGGTCCAGCTGCACGTTGATTAAAATCTCAGGTGTCTCGTCCTACACTGGGGTCCCCCCACCACCACGAGGGGCCCCCCCACAGTGTGAGCTTCATGTGAATCTTCCTAACACCATTGGCCTTCACACATTCACCATGACAAATTGAAAATCTGGCGTTATTTTAAAAGTTCTGCATTTCCCCTCCAGAAACCAAAAATGCAAACATGATGAGGCGTGCAGCTGTTTTGGTAATAAAAATTGCTCAACCGGCTCGACAGCGACAGGCGGAAACCGGTGTGGCTTGATTTTCGTGTTTAATGGAAGTGGTATGTCCAAAGTCATAGACATGAGGGTGGCAGGCAAATAAGTGGCGGTAGCACCTAATTACCGTATGTACATTTGCATTGGTAGGAAATCGAATCTTGGTGCTAATGATATCCCTGTATGTCATTCATTACAACACTACAATTATTATTTAAATTAGTATAAGCTAGATATGATTTATTAAATGTGCACTGTTTTGTTCAACTGTCAGTGAATTGAATCATGTTGTAACAACAGAATTATGAAACTGATTATATGATTAGGTTCAACTTTATTGTCATTGTCACAGTATGATTACAACGAAATTCAGTTAGCATCCAACCAGTAGTGCAAATAGCAAATAAGTTAAATGAAGAAATAAGGTTATGGTGCGATTAGTATACAAGTAAAATGATGCATACCAGTAATGCAAAATCCTGATAAAGGGAACTGTTTTTGTGCATTTTTAAATGCGAACATTTCCCTTTTAATTGGCCAAATAACCACCAATAAGCCCTGCATACCAAAGTAGCCACAATTAGCATTTTTGGGTAAAGTCCCCCCTTCAACACATGGATTGATATGAGCGTGGAAGCTGAATGAACAGGTTGGATGAGAATCCGGAAGGAGCCCTGCAAGAACAAACCTGTCACTGTGATTCACAGATTGGTTAACACATCACTTCCTCAATGACGTCAATCAAATAACAGTTAACACTTAATGAAAAATCAAGCCGATCGGGCTGCGATCTCACAGCAGCGACAGCAGCATCACGGCTGGGATTTGTTATCAGCGGTGCAGGAGTGGCGCAAGAAAGCTGACGCATGTACAGACGAAGGGAGAGATCGCAGTCTTCCAGAGTTCCACTGTATTTTCTACTGTATCACAAGAACCTTAGAGAAAGAGTTATCTTTCGGAGAAAAAAAAAAAAAAAGAACCTGAAGATAAAGTGATTTGGCCCTCACATCAATCATGAGATGAGCCGGAAAGCTCTACGCATTAGCAGAGTGATATTTATAATGCACTTTAAAGTGTTGGAAAGGTCTAATTTAGGTCATCTTAAATCCCTCTTAATTGCTGCTCAAATAGCTTTACTGAGAGACGCACACGTCTGAGCACCCTAACATCCTCCACACACACACACACACACACATACACGCGCACACACAGACACCCACCTACACACACACACATATACACACATATACACACACACAGACACCCACCTACACACATGCTCGCATACGCACGCACACACACAACCACACACACATAGACACCCACCCACACATACACAACAGGAAATAATGAGAACATCCGGTTTGAATTGGTGAGAATTTTGGCAGGAAGTACTGCAGTGTTGTGGGACAGAGCATCACTCTTTTTATTTTTTTATTTTATTTTTCTAAATCTAATCTAAATATTCATTAAAAAGGAATGGAAATCCTTCAATATTTCTCTTTGATTTTATATATTACAATTAAATTTAAATTGTATTGAACAGTGTGTTTCAATGTACTGAAAATCTATATAAATAATTTAAGGTCATAGTATCAGATTTCGCGCACGTGTACATGTGTACGCTACATCTCAGGTCTGGTCGCCATGGCGATCCCAGTCACGACGTTGCTGTTAGTATCATTATAATTGGTCAATTACTCAGATTCTCGTTAGAATGGCTCGAGCCGTTCAGAGACAGATGCATGCAGGGCTTTAATGAAGAGCATCAACTATTAATTAACTCCAGCTGCTGGGCTCGTCACACAGAATGTCTGTTCTTAATCACAGATATGATATTTATGATATGATAAAGGCCATGTGTCCATAGGTATACCTATATGTTCACTACACATACTGTGTCCATACAGATATACCTATATGTTCACTACATATACTGTGTCCATACAGATATACCTATATGTTCACTACATATACTGTGTCCATACAGATATACCTATATGTTCACTACATATACTGTGTGGATGTAAGCGACTACGTTATTCACATTGAACTGATAGCGTGCTCTAAACAGATACAGATACAGATACTAATAGGATGCATACGGTTTCTGTAAAGCTTGCCAGAAAGTTTCAGTGCTAGCTAAGGACTTGGTACTCGGTTTGGAGTAGTGAAGTGAAGTGAAGTGAAGTGACTTGTGGCCAAGTGTGGTGACCCATACTCGGAATTTTTGCTCTGCATTTAACCCATCCAAGTGCACACACACACAGTAGTGAACACACACTGACACAGTAGTGAACACACACCCGGAGCAGTGGGCAGCCATTTTAGCTGCGGCGCCCGGGGAGCAGTTGGGGGATCGG
>CM074970.1:13216115-13226879 GCA_037577455.1 Pangasius macronema
TGTCCAAACCATCTTAATCTGGCCTCCCTAACTTTGTCCCCCAAACGTCTAACATGAGCTGTCCCTCTGATGTACTCGTTCCTAATCCTGTCCAGATGCTAATGAAAAAAAAAAAACAGGTTCTGAATGTGTGTACTCAAGAAAAACCTACACACAGGTGATCTGCAAGGTGAGCCCAAAAAAGTGACTTGAGGAGGTGTGTAACCAGACTCTGAATACACATAACTTTCTTTAGGTAAACTCTGAATATGATCCCATGCACTAACTCTATAATGTGAAGACAATCAGTATATAAAATGCGTAAGTAACTGCGTGTAACATCTCACTCACAGATTCCTGTCTTTCACTTTTAAACATTGTTGTTTTTATATATATATATATATATATATATATATATATATATATATATATATATATATATATATATTACACCAACTGTCAGGTCTTTCCATCATCTTCCAAACAGTTTTGAAATTTTAGAATAGTTTCTATTTATTGTTTTGGTTACTTCAGCCTAATTACGTCTAGGCTTCAATCCTGAGCTCTGAGCTACTACTGACTTTGAGACTACTGAATTTCTAACATTTTTGTGCCCATTCTTGGTGTCTGATTATTTTTTTTTAAATTCTGAGTGCGATATCAATCATACGATTAATGCATAATCAACCATGAGACCTTTCTTTACTTCTTTCTCATTACTACTTTCAACTGCATGGAGTAAGTAGAAGCTTAGCCCATAGCAGTTACTTCAGTAAAACTATAAATAAAATCAGGACTGTATACAATTTCCTTGAAGTTGTTTGTTCCTGCTTTGACATCTGGCCATGTTAGGGAGGAGGAGGAGGAGGAGATGGAGGGGGGGGGGGGGCACTCTGGGTAAATATAGCGGTGTGATGTGGGTGTGCCAGTGTGAAGTTCTTGCCCAACTGACACGACTTCAGATTTGAGTTCCCGTCTGTGTGGGAGGCGGAACGACACGGAGGACACAAAACGCGGATGCTCACTGCTCTCCAAGGGCAACTGGGACACAAGCAGACCTTTTACGGAGGAGGATCTGACACGTGCAGTGAAGCCAAATCAGATTTCATATTCAGAAATTCACATATATGCACACACACACATTCAACTATACATCAGATGCATATATAAGTACATATATAGGGTACAGTTATGGGTTCTGTGGGTGTGGGATATGGTTTACATTGATCAGAATGTATACAAGACTCAAGGGTTGAGTTTAGCACCACAAGGACGAGTATTACACAGAGAATATGATGAGAGTGAAGATCTTGTGGTTTAAGAAAATTCCAGTTAGAGGACGAGCGAGGACTTTTATTTATCGCCATGTAATTGTGTTAGATGCAATTCTGAAACCATCACTCTAACAGGGCATATAACAACGTGAACATCTCTCTATCTGTCTCTCTATATATATATATTCAGTGATGTTTACTCCAATTATATTATATTTCCAATCCTGCCATCCTTCCCTCAGTTTGTGTAGTACCTCCATAATTTAACATCGGAGTACGCTAGCATGGGTTTTAATTCTAAAATGGCAAACCGATAAAACATGAACAAGTTGGCACAAGTTGTCTTGTTTTGTTAAGGTTCTGAATGATAAAATAGTTATTTTAAAATCAATAAAATAATAAAAAGGGAAAAGTCAATACCGCACAAGCCTAACAATTGGGATGTGACCAAGAGGTCTGCTATGAAGCTCATGAAACCAAAAAAAGAAAGAAAAAAAAAGATGTTTGGCCCTGTGTGATGCATTTACAACAGTTATTTATTCATCCTTTGTAACAGCCTGGTCCGGGTCTCGGCGGTATAAATTAGACTACTAGTTTTATTTGTAATAATACTGAGGTACAACTCAATGGTGTAGTTGAGGCTGAGGAACTGTCAGAGCCAGAATGCACATCTCTACCTCTGGGATTTTTCCAGTGTTTCTAGGGGCATAATTGTAGGGATAATATTTAATTAAAAAATGAATGAATGAATGAATGAATGAAATAACTCTTCTGGTTTGTGCCACGCCCACTTCAGTATCAAATCTGAAGACCGTTACAGAACTTTCGAGCGCTTAAACAGATACATATAAAAATAGTGGCATTGCATTCCACCCCTAATAAGCAGACATAGAAATACTTAATTCTTTCGTAACAGACAAATCCAGCCAAGGAATCCAAACTCGGCAGTAGCGCTGTCATTTGACCGATGCTGCAAACGTCACACTGAATTTCCTGACGAGTCCGTCACGATGCGGCTCGGTATGTGATTAACAGGCACTGAAACTCTGCCAAGGTGTCTCATCGTCTGACGCTCGTTATCGGCATGTCGTCACCCGCTCGGGAACAAGCGCGGTTCACGGGACGAGACGTTAAACTGTGCGTGTTCACCTCTCATCTTTCACACAGGGAAAGCCAAAGTGAGAACATGCGAGTGAGAGAGAGAGAGAGAGACTCTCTCTCTCTCTCTCTCTCTCTCTCTCTCTCTCTCTCTCTACCGGTGGGCAACAAATAACAGGACGCCATTACCCACAGAGTAATTTCTCATTTGTAGTAATATCAAAAAGCAATTACGCACGGCGTGAATAAAAGCCAACCAACAATGGAGGCTATCAATCATAGTGAAAGAGGCACGAACGCGAGGGGAGTGTTTTTTTTTTTCTTTCCCTCTCTCTCTCTCGTTCTTTTGATGCCGCTTGTCTTTTGTGTTCATCAGAGTAATGGATTTGACTCACGAGCAGCGAGACAGAAAAACATGAGTGGAGGAAAGACGAGAGCGAGAGCGAGAGAGAGAGAGAGAGAGCGAGAGAGAGAAAGAAATGTTCCTGTTGCATACTCTACACCAGGACTTCTTAAACGTTTTGAAGCCAGGGAACCATTTAACTGGAAAATAATTTCACGGAACCCTTCAGTACAGATTTATTTTCTGAACTTAATCCGACTATTCAAATATTAGGCTTATTATCCAATACTCTAGCTGTTTATTGGAGCCTTAGAGCTTTTTATTTATTTATTTTTTTTTAATTCCTGAACTTTTCACTTACAGAGCAAGCTGCTGTTATTTATTGACTGACTGGGTTTCGAGTTATTGAAGTTTGGATTAATTCCATTCAATTTAAGCGATCAGTCAAAGCAAATAACTACTACAGGAAGTGAAAAATAAAGATGATAACGTCCACCACTGCTCAACAACAGTAAATAAAATAAGGAATAATATAAAAATAAAATAAAAATAACAATACATAAATGAAATTTTGAGAACCACTGCTGTGTAACACTGATAAAGTGTGTACATGTGTGTGTAATATATGGCCTATACTCATGTGCGCTCTGTATTTGAATAATAATAATAATAATAATAATAATAATAATAATAATAATAATAATAATAATAATCATTTTTAAAATATGAGATTTTGTTCTTTTCACTTTTCCCCCTTTTTTGTATATTGTTTAATAATAATAATAATAATAATAATAATAATAATTATTATTATTATTATTATTATTATTATTATTATTTTTAAAATATGAGATTGTTATTTTCACTTTTCCCCCTTTTTTGTACATTGTTTAATAATAATAATAATAATAATAATAATAATAATAATAATAATAATAATAATAATTATTATTATTTATTTATTTATTTATTTATTTATTTTTTAATATGAGATTTTCACTTTCCCCCCTTTTTGTACATTGTTTAATAATAATAATAATAATAATAATAATAATAACAACAACTTTTACAGCCTACAATGATGATAGATTATATGTATATCTGCATTCCTACTCTAAGATAAGATCGCGTTTTATGAGAACAAATCTGACTAACACCATATCTGCAATATTTTGCAAATTTACAGGGAGTTTGTTCAATTTTGCAATATACAGCGTATCGCAAATTTCTCCATAAATAGGGAAAATTAACACTTTTTAGCAAAATGCACCTTACAAAACATCCTCTATATGATTGCTATTTCTCTGTAAACACACACTGAGTAGAGAGGGTCGAAACCGAGGGTCAAACCGTCGTAACACACACTACACGAACGGTCCAAAGGACAATTTCAGGTGCGCGACCTCGCGACAGCTTCCCGATTCAGCTGTGAGAATGACTTCAGTGCGCTCTTCTTTTCGCCAGAGGCGTTCTTAAAGGCTTCTGAAAGATATATACGTTGATATATATACGTTTTATCAGTTTCTCTGTACGTATAGCTATAAATATCAGACGGCATGCCTGACTTTAATGGTAATGAGATAGTGTGTAGTGAGGTAGTGTATTTTTCTTTCATTTTTCTTTGCAATAGGGAATGTGATATTGCCTTGTTTATTATTTTCACATCACCGATGATGCTAATCCTCCAGCAGCAAGCTAGAGATTTTTTTTTCTTCAATTTTTTCAATACATTAGGATCCAAGTGACAAATCTAGTGTCTGGTCTCTTTGATTTATGTAATGACCCTCACTTCCCACTGGCACAATGAGCCTGATGTTAACTTGTTTTCAGAAATAAACAAAAGTGCTTGTGACATGTGCCATCATTTAAACCACTATGAAACCCAAATGTTCCCCTTTCAGTGTATTCTATGTATGACGGCGTTTCACGTGTGCTATTACTATGCTATCGCTGCTGAATCCACGTCCAAAACCATATCCCCATTCATCCCCACTGTCGTGGACCTAATAAGGTAAGAATTTTCAATATTATGCTGTCTAATACGCCTCCTGCCATCTGCCAGCTGCTCATTTACCACCTGTCTTGGGCTTGTCTCACACAAACAGAGTAATTGCACGCGCAGATACGAGCTCCAAAGAAGACAACAAAATGCTACAGCTGTTGCGATGAAGGGCCAAAATCCATAACGGAGTGTATTGATTCAACAGGTTTCACAGAAACACGGCTTCAAAGCCACATCTTATTCTCACATCTCAAAATGTTAAAGTTGGATACAATAGAAATGAAAAATATTTCGAACAGTATAGCAGCTTGGAGAACCTTATTACTATTAAGGTACTATATATATTGTATACACACACACACACACACACACACACACACACACACACATATCCAAAAGCTAACTAGCTAAACATGAATTAAATAATGCACTAATCAGTGTGAAAATTGGTTGATTTACACGCTACATGCTAGGTTTGGCGGTACCTTTGTTGGCAGACTAGCAAAACAAGCTAACTGCTAGCTACACACACTCACCAGAGGAGCCATCGTTTACTTCACAATGTTTCTCTACACATTTAAGGAAGGTTGTATATGATGGGGTGGGGCTTAGTGATGGCTTAGTGGTTGGACCGTTTGCCTCACACCTCCAGAGTTGAGGATTCGATTCCCATTTCGATGTTCTCCCCGTCCTTGGCGGTTTCCTCTCCCAGTCCAGAGACATGCGCTGTAGGTTGACTGGCATTTCCGAATTGGTTGTAGTGAGTGAATGAGTGTGTGTGAATGTGCCCTGCGATGTATTAGCACCCTGTGTAGGATAAGTGGTACAGTGGATGGATAAGCATAAGTAAAAATATCTCCTCCATTTTGTGTGCCAAAGAGTAAATGGGTACAAATATCAGGTAAAGTGAGTGTGGAACTGATGAAATGTCTGCTCACACAAGGCATGCGATTGGTCTGATGAATCAATCCAGCCAATTGTTTGTCACTTCATACCTAATTTGTGCAGAACGGAGGAAATCACAATTCAAGTGTCACTCACTGCTCTGGCTCTGTTGTTGCATAGAAAATGGACGCCTGTCATTCTGTCGTTGGGTGAACTTAGGGTTATGCACAATGTTTACCAGACATGTGAATAAACAACATGCATTCAGACAAAGCATTTATATTATAGCTTGTATGATGATCTGGAAAGCTTCCAGATATTTTTTTGACGTTATAGCCACCTTAAAAACATCCGCTACTCCATCATATTTATCCCTCCACCACTACAGTACTTCAGTGCTGATAAAAATGGAATATATGCTTACTCTCTGCACAGAAGGCTGTATAAATAGATAACACATTTCAAGTACAATATTCATTTCATTTTTATTATTGCACTATTTGTTCTTTAACAGACAGCCTCCACAGCAGCTGCTATAAACACCCTGGGGCAATACGGGGTTTCAATACCTTTTAACGATTCTCTCTTCTATCTTCTATCCTTCTCGCGATCGCTCTTAAATTTCGTCTCATCCATTTGTCCGTCTGCACGTCGGATCGGCGCTCTTGATGTTGTTTCTCATCCGTTTCATTTCCTCTCGCTCTGTACTCTATTGCTTCCTTTTACGAATACTCACAAATCAGCCTCACAAGTACTTTGTCCTTTTAATATATTTCTTCATTCATTTCAGGCGCCCAGTTTATCAGTGTGATGTCTGATATTGGAATTATGTGCATAGATGCGCATAGTTACGTTCACTGCCAGGGTGAATATACTGGGCTTCATGTCATATGCATACCATATATGATGGGGTGTTATGATGCTGTGGTATAACCACTTCTCATTCCGGTTTAACTAGGCGACATAACACCTGACTCAAGTACCACTGATTTTTACTGGCATGACTTTGTGTCATAACACTTTTTATGCTTTCCAGGACTTGAGTTGCAGCTGTCTGTACTTCTGGCATGTTCTGGTCTATGCATGCTTATAAGATTAGATTAGATAGATTAAAACTTATAACAGGTATATATACATTTATAACACCATACCCAATGTATATTTGGTAAGATTTTCTATGAAGGCCAATGCATAATGCATAATGACCTATGAATATGTTCATAAAATGTTATATCATTAGGTATTATCCACATTGTTATAATTATTAATAGCAATATCAGAATGGTTATAATGCATCTATACATTGTTAATAGAATTTAATTGTTGTTAGTTGTTGTTACAATCCAGCCTCACTTTGCTTAGTGCATTATTTTCAGTTGTAGACACACTGACAAGTTTTTTCACTTTTCAAATCTATTGTTTTATATTCAGTTGTTGAAGACATGAGTCAGATCTTGATCGTGAGCTTGGTTTCTCTTTGGTGTTATAATGTATTATAAAC
Source organism: Pangasius macronema (assembly GCA_037577455.1). Lineage (NCBI taxonomy): Eukaryota > Metazoa > Chordata > Actinopteri > Siluriformes > Pangasiidae > Pangasius > Pangasius macronema. The sequence goes on from CM074970.1 coordinate 13,223,198, forward strand.
ACTACTTATAATGAATCATGTTAAAAATTCACGAATTCATGACATTCATGAATAATAAATTAAGCTATAAAGTGTATTTTCATAAATACAATATATAACAATGATTATAATGCCTTATGAATGCATTATAATGCTTTATAAATGCCTTGTGATGCCACATGATATGCATGTGTTAATAGTTCATTCTAAAAATGACCTTCATAGAAAATGTTACCATATCATTTTTGGTATTTGAATGCTTTATGTCATGTCACATTATATTGTACAATATAATATAATGACATTTACAAAATGAGTCTGATATTTATTCAATATTTATGCACCTCTATGTCAGTTGTCAGGAAGGGCTTATGTAGGTTTTATGTAGTTCTATGAACACTACCTTTTGGAAAACAGTAGCAGGAATCATGACTGCACTTCCCCTGCCTAAGATCCTCAGTTTTGACATTTAGCACGTTTTAAAGTGATATTTTAGTCTGTAATAACCCCCATGTCTGTAGTCTGTAATAACCCCCATGTCTGTAGTCTGTAATAACCCCCATGTCTGTAGTCTGTAATAACCCCCATGTCTGCAGTCTGTAATAACCCCCATGTCTGTAGTGTGTAATAACCCCCATGTCTGCAGTCTGTAGTAACTCACAAGTGAGAGAGGTCACTTGTCTCCATGTTAGATGTTAGTACACTATATAATAAACACTGGATTACCATGAGACAGAATCTCAGAAGCTGAACTACGTATGAACTGCCTACCTTGACAGGTTAAGGGCAGCCCTGATTCCAGGGCCGGGACTGTTACTAACGTCATTTTGAGTTAAAGGTTATCAATGCCACAGTAAGGGTGTGTATGTCATGCATAGAAAATTCGCTATGAACCAAAAAGGTCATGTTTTGATCTTTTTGCCAAATAACAAACACTAAAGTATTCGGGTCCGTATACAGAGAAAGTTTCATTGTACATCTTGCAGGCTGTCAGTGATAAAATATTAAATATTTGAATACACCATGATGCCAGACCTTTCATTAAGGAATCACTGCTTTCAGAGTGACGCTTTCAGAGAGACAGCACCCCAAGTAGCCTTGTCTGAAGGGTAATGATTACATCACAGCTGCAGGAAAAATAACAGCCAAAGGTGCTACTCATGTCACTTTTATCTCTGTATTTTTAAAAGATTGCTATAGAACCCAAAGACAGTGCTATAACACCACAATAGCTTTGATATGTATATTAGCTGAACCTAAATTAAGGTGAATTTATGTGAGTTTGCATTCAGGTTTGAGAAGGAGAAGGTGTTTCTGATGTTCACTTGGCAGGTAATGTCACATGATTGCCATTGCATGACACTGACACATCAGTTCTCACATAAGTCAGCCAAGGAGAGTGTTATAACAAGCTTGTGCCTGCAAACATCTGTGATGTGATTTGAATCATTTGTCGGCTTGAGGCTGACATTTATAATGAGCAACGAACACATGCGTGTCATTTTATAATGCATCCAAACAATTTCTATGCAGCTATCTACTGTATCTATCTATCTATGATGCATTGTGCACATTGTTATAAATGTTTATGAACATTTATTTAAAAAAAATGTTATAAGGCATTCATAAGACTATGCATATTGTTCTAACTATTTAGGAAAATGCACTACACTTTATATCCACTGAGCAAACTATAAGAAGTGTTGTAACCACTGCTTATAAAGCATTCTGTTAACAAATTAGAAATGTATTTTTGCCAGTTTTATGGCAGTTATAACCTGTTTTATATATGATTATGTAGGTTTATGTCAGTTGTACCTTAGGAATGCATTATAACATATAATGAAAGTATTCATATTGCCTTTATAGAGTGTGTTCCCCAAGCAGTTGTTATGGCAGTGGTCACCTGTTGGAAGGCTTATGTAGGCTTATGTCTGTTGTCATTAAACAGTAATGTAGGCTTTATGTACAGACACTGGCCTGAACACTGAACACTATCATTACCAGATGCCAAAACAAGACCCCTGTCCTATATACACACATACATTATACACAGGAAGTGATATTAAATGAGGGGCCAGTGGCACATTAGCCTGGACAAACGTCTTTAAGCATTGGATATGCAGTGTGCCAATATACCCTTACAACCTCTATCATACCATTCATTCATCTCTGGCCCCTAATTTCATCATTAAACATTTATATCCTGCAGAAACATGAGGATAAATTGGGTCTCTACTCGGGTAAAAGTCAATAAGCATTTCTAAAATGGATGGGAAAAGAGGAAAATACTTTCACGGCAGAAATCTAAGACCCGGTGCATCGATAGGAAGCAGTTTTGAATTGAAGAGGCAGATATTAGTAGAGTCTGCGATGTTCTTCAAAATTCTTCTGATGGCATTGACATTTGAAAAGGATGATTCAATAAAGAAGGCATTTGAATCATATCCTTTCTTTTTTATTTCAGGTTGTCAAGAAAGCTAATTTCAGGAAATCCTTATGCAATATTTAAGTAATTTATTCACTTTATAGTCGTGACAAAGTGATCATTAGGAACGATGATTCAGACAGACTCGGCTGTGAGATAGAGACCCGAAGACTGTTTGTTGGTGTGAGGTAGAAAGAGCAAGAATGAGCTTGTGATGAATATTTCATCTCTCCCATATAGCCTTAGAGTTACAGATCGGTCAATATGAGTCACGGGTTTGAAGCCGGAACTATAGAGCAAGGCAGCGTGACCTTTTTAAGATTTTTTCTTTAAAGCATTTTGGGCTGTTGGTATGAGAAGAATTCACAGTAGAACCTCACTCTCCCACAGTCACCAATTCTACAACCCGAAGATTAGGCTAACAACACTCAAGTTTAGGGTCGTGGTGGTTAGACGCACTGCTGGGCCCTCAAGAAAGGCCCTTAACCCTCAACTGTTCAGTTGTGTAAATGAAATAGCTGTAAATCACTTCGGATTACTGGGTCTGACAAATGCCATAATGTAATGTCATAGTTTTAGTCATTTTACCCACTGAGCAATAATTTAGTACTTAATTGAATGATACAGGCTGGAAGTTACCACTTAATTATGCTGATTTACAACCAGACATAAAATATAATAATAAATGGCAAAATAATTAATGTCAAGAGTATGCAGATGTGTGTGGTGTCTCCTTCATACACTTCTGCATTACAGATTATATCATCTTTTGGTACGAATTGTTATGAACTGTTACCCCATATTAAATACATACTGTGAAAAATGGCATAGATATGACAATATAAATTAAATAATAAATATATATTCCTTGTAAAGCCAGTAAAGAAGAGACGGCATCTTAAAAAGAGACACTGCTTATCTCAAGAACCCTTTTTTTTCTGAAGAAAATTATTAATTAAATTTCCATAAAGTGAGCTGTAAGCGAAGTGGATGAGTGCTTGGTCAGATTTTCCTTTAAATAAAATTATTTTTTTTGTAATTTAAAAAATAAAAGTAACAAATCAAAAGAATGATAAATTAGCTTATATCCTGCATACACTATGATTTTATAACATTGATTTAGTATGCTGTGGCCACAATTATTGCATTATATAGAGAAGTGAAGTGAAGTGACTTTGTGGCCAAGTGTGGTGACCCGTACTCGGGATTTGTGCTCTGCATTTAACCCATCCAAGTGCACACACACAGTAGTGAACACACACACACCCGGAGCAG
>CM074970.1:13237257-13253127 GCA_037577455.1 Pangasius macronema
GCAAGTGTTGAGGATGCAGAAGATAGGGATAGGTGGAGAGTGATGATTCGCTGTGGAGACCCCTGAAAGGAAAAGCCCAAAGAAGAAGAAGAAGAAGAAGAAGAAGAAGACGTTTCTCTGTATTTATTGCATTTTTTTTAAACTTAAGTCTGAGAAAGGTGTTATTGTTGTAAGCTCACGTGGTCAGGAGTCATTCCATGGCCAGGAGTCCGGGGGATGAAAATAGGCCCTAAGAGGGATGTAATTAGTTTCTTGTGTATAAGGAAGAGGGCAGTTAGCGCATCTAGCTGCTCTGTGATGTTTTATGACTGGTAGTGGCAGAAATGTTCAAGTCTCAGAAGAAGCATGTGTTAGTCCTCACCTTCCTCAGACAGAAGCTGGAAGAACAAGCTAGTGGGCGGAATTTGGGAATGGGTAATTTGGGGGGAAAAGACGGGGGGAAAATTGTACATTAATAATAATAAACTGGAACCTATGCAGGGCAGTGGACTTCCTGGACAGTGGTGTGATTTACACCACTGATGTAAAAAATTATAGATTGAAAGAAGTGAACGTAATCAGCTGTTTGAATCAGGCTTCGTTGTCGTTTGAGCTTGGAGATATTTTTAACTTTGAGTGGATTTGGTTTAATCTGATCACAGATTAGGAAAAACCTTCTTTAAAAAACCTTATTCACTTTTTATCTTTCCATTCTTTGCTTCTGCTTTAAAAAAAGTGCTCTTGCGAGTCGTGTTGCAATCGGCGTGTTCAAGTTGAACGAGGTTATCAAGGCGTGTCCGTGTTACGGGAAGGAGGCTTGACAGAGAGCTCCAAACAAGGCTAAGAAGTTTGTACACATTTTCCGGCGTTTTCTGCATTGCATAGCGTCTCACACACACAGACACACAGACATACACACACACACGTCTGTGTGTACGATGGGTTTTATTTGGGCGTGTTTGGTTAAAGCGTGGGGATGAGGCAGAGCTTACTCACCCACATGAACACACACACACACACACACACACACACACACACACACACACACACAGGTATAACCTTGTATGCTTCATATTTATTGTATGACATCATTGCCACTGTCCTCTTGATGACTCCTGCTGTTAACACAGTAGTGACAAATCCGACAGTTAGTGTTAAACTTTGATTAACCTTTGATCTTTTATTTAGGCGATTTTACTTTACTGATAATATTTCACACACACACACACACACACACACACACACACACACACACACATTCCTTGTACATTTTACCATGAAGATGTCATTCTGCTGATCTCAAGATTTCCAAAGGATTATTTGGGAATTTTTTCCCCTCATGGCTAGACTAGCAGGTAGTTTTTTTTTGGCACAGCTTCCTGGCATTGTCAGAATCAAAGCCAATAATGTGCAAAGCCAGGAATTTACCTCTGACAAGTTTTGGCAGAGCACCACATATCTCTGATCTCACTGATAGACTATTTATCTCAAGTGCATTTTTACTGCTGCTTCAATGTCGTTTCCAGGAGAGCTTTTACTATCAAATCAACCCCAGTCTGAGAAAAAAAAAAGTGCCTTCCTCAGCAAAAACGCCACGATGGAAAATAAAGCGTTGTGTTTACTCTTTGATAAATCTAATCGATTTCTACACAACACACCCCATCATCATGGGCAGGCCCAAGCCGAGGAGGCTTAAAGCGGCACGAGCCGGAGGCAAGTTTCCTTTTTCCATTATAACAGAAAGAGGCAGACGCGCCGTGCTTTCAGATCAACTCTTAGAAGAAGAATTTTAGGTGTAAAATTAATTTCACTTTTGCAAATAAAAAGAAAGAAAGAAAGAATTGTGTAATTATTGGTAACAGTGAAAAATATTCACTGCGCAGTAAAATATTGTAAATTAGTTTTTAAAAACTGTAAAAAAAAAATACAAATAAAACAATTAAATACACTGAAATAAGTAAATAAACAGTACATTAGTAGTATAACATTAATAATTAATATTGACCTTTGACCTTTTAAGTATATTTTACTTGTTTCTCTCAAAGCAATAAAATTTTACTGTGTTTTTTTTTTTACACGCCAGAGGTTTTCCACACCACACACACACTCATTCAGCATTTTTACTGCTAAGATGTCACTGTGTCGATCTCAACAGCTCAAAAAAATTGCTTCTAAAAAAAGTGTATATTAGATTCGACTACAAAACATGCAGTTCAACTATATTTTTAATTTCAGCTCTATATCCTTAACAGTCGTATGCTAAATTCTTGATTACTGTAAAACCCTACACACGTGCAGTTTGATTAAAACTGACAAAAAATTTTACTGAATTTTTTCCTGATCTTTCCTGTTATCTTTGCTGAATTACGAGCTATAAAGCAAGTGAGAAGGCGCACAGTGGTCCTGAGAACGACCTCGCTGCTGAAAAAATAACAACATTACAATCCAGTCGGGCCTGATTGGTTCCCAGTATGCAGTGGGAATCCTGCATGGAGATTTATGGAGGATTTGTTGGTTGCCCAGAAGATCCCTCTTTCATTACCATCAGTATAAAACTAGAGCCATCATGAACTATTACATCAGTCTTGTACAGTGTAACAGACTGGCAGGCTGTCAAGTGAGCAGCGTCTTTGCATGTTGTGTGTGTGTGTGTGTGTGTGACCTCAGGGATCTCCAGCCTTTCCCTTCCACTCTCATTTCACCCAGCGACATCAGTACGTCTCACGCTAAAGGTCTCGGAGTGCTAGAAGGCAAACGTCCCAACCCCCTAAACCGCCTTGCTAGCAGCTTCATGGCCGCAAAATCGCATCGCGCAGTAGCAATTAGCGAAGCTTTCATTAGTGCGATTAGCCTTATTCGAGACAAACGTCTGACCCACGGCATTGACGGATAGCATATGATGTGGATGTGTGTTTAAGTGAGAATAAACAAAAGTAACCATCTGTTATCAAGAAATAAGCGTGAGCGATCACACTGATCGTTATGATATAAAATCTGTGAAAATGGCTCGAGGTCATAAACTGGAGACTAACAGATTGACAGACTAACAAGCTTTTTCACTTCTTGAACTTCTTGTCAAAGTTCTGCATCTGCTCTCCTTGCCGTCGGGGTCTGAAAGAGAGCGAGAGAGAGAGAGAGAGAGAGAGAGGAGAGAGAGAGAGATAGTCACTGTTACCTGACTCACCGGACCTACACCCGAGAGTACCCAGTGACCGATCGTACGATCGCGATTGGAACGGGTTCTGTCGAACGCTTCTAAAGCAAGCCAGGTTTTGGCCGCGTGGGCCAAAGTTAAGTGCTTGGCGAGCAGCTTGCTAGGAGGGAGTGGAGGCGTGTCAGGCTGTCACTGTGTGTGTATGTGTATGTGTGTGTGTGTATGTGTGTGTGTTTGGCTGTCAGAATCACTGTGTATGCCAGCTTGCTCGGGGCGGCATCTTGTTTTTGTCCTTCACTGCTGTAACTCGCGCGCTACAGTAATGTAACTAATGACTCCAGATGGACTCAGAGGTTATTTTTGGTCACATGTTAAATGATCTTGTAATGGTTGGATTTTAAAATTGTAAATATACTACTCTTTAAAGGAATACTCCGGTGTTTTCCATGACAAGCTCTATTTACTGTATCAGTAGTGTACATGTGATTACCCCAGACCAGAAATTCAACACAGTTCCCTATAAACATAATTATGCAACTATATAACACAAATGCAAAACTACAACCTTCAATACGAGTTATAGATTAAAAGCTTAATAAACGTATTTATTACTTATGTTTATGAAAGCATTCTTTAATAAGAAATGAAAAAAACATATCTTGTATTAACATCTAAGGACCGAACTCAACAACTGCCCTTAGACTTCCATTATATGTGTCTCAAATTTTATGGATTATTATTATGCAATCTTGGGCATTAATCGATTCTTCCCTTATCAAGTCTACAACCAATGTGTGTATCTCAAAGTTACATATTTATGAAAATTACTGTAACCATTACTATGTAATTATTGTCATTATTGTTATATATTATTATTAGTAGTAGTATTATTATTAATGTATTTAGCCTCTGTTGAATTCTCCATCCTGATTGGTCGGAAGGTGTGGATTAATTTTATAAAGAAATAACTCCGGCTGTAATTCAAATTAACGCACTCGTTCAAACATGCTATCGTTTCTATAGTAACAGCTCATTTACAGGGACTTGTACGGAGGACGCTGCACACAAACAGATTTAAAAACAGATGCAATCGTTGACACGGTGACGTTTTCTGTATTTAACATTCATGGAAGGAGTCTCCAGTGTCAGCAAGTTTTCCGCTATGGGAAAGTAATAGGGTGGTTTTTTTTTTTTGTCTGATTAACTTTAACAAGACGGAGAAAAAAAGAACGGCTTTTGACAGAACGACTGTTTGCGGCTGCTATAATGTAAGAGAGGACAGGAAGTAACTTGTCTCACGGACGCCATTAAAAGGATTAAAAAGTGTGATGTGTATTTTTTTAATAAATGAATCAAATGTTAAGGAAAATAATCAACTTTGGAGTGATTATTTTCCTATAACAACATGCCCCATCATGGTGTATCCTCAGTTAGGCTTCTGTGACTCTCAGACGTGATTAGTGCTAGCTTTACTGAATGCTCTGTGATGACTGTTTACCCTCGTCTGTGAAATAAAACAAGCATGAATCTATTTTTTTGTAGCTGTGCTTGCGTGACAGTAAGGACCGATCCCGAGAGTGGAACTGTTCTCGCTCTGGTTTTATCTCACTCTTCTCTATGCTAATAATGAACGCTTCCTTTTTTCTCTCTCTTTCTCTCTCTCTCTCTCTCTCTCTCTCTTCTCCCCTCGGTTCAAATTCCACATAAACTGGCACGAGTCAGAAAAAAACAACAACAGAACGCTCATTTGCCTTTAACATAAAACGTGCATTTAATTGCTGACCTTTTTTCTCTTCTTATTTTTTTATTTAGTAATTTCTTGACTACTCTTGTTTTATTCACTGCTTCTCTCACTTGCTTGTCTGTTTACGGTGCAAAAGTTTGCATCCCCCATGGTTTTTGGATGGAAAAAGAAAGTTGTAAAAAAAAAAAAAATTCAAAAGGATTCAATAATCATCAGAAAAAATGTTTTGATGGAAGGCTGGTTGCTATGAAGAAAGCAGTCAGTGTGTATGACATTTCACAGAAATTAATTTCAGCAGAAAAGTCATGAAGGACCTGAAGGGGTCAAATATCTTACAGAGGATAGAGTTTAGAGGCTGTTATAAAAGCAAAGAGTGGCCATACATAAAAGTTAAACTTGTGATCTGACATAATTTGTCATCGTGAAGAAAAATCTGTGGAACTTAACACACTAAATTAAACTTTACTGTCTTCTTCAATTTATCGTATGGGGTGTGTAAACTTTTGCACTATCTGTGTGTGAAATGGCATTTCTTTAAAACCTCTCTCTCTCTCTCCTTCACACACACACACACACACACACACACACACTACACGGACACCCCCTACTTGAGCAAATTCGCAAATAGGGGCACCGGCTTCTGCAGGCTCCATGAATGATTGTGCTGCTTACATACTACTACTGTCCCCTCATCACACACACACACACACACACACACACACACATACGTATTCCTTTTCCCCAGTATACCTTCGGTGAAGCCCTAAAACATGATTTTTCGTTCTGAATTACCTTTGTGCTTCCTGTACGATCTGCGAACTTCTTGAGAAGTTTGAGATAACACGGTTAAAATAAACGAGTGCTGGACACGCAGTCCGACCATCACACTTTACTCAGCCTACACCTACAGGGAACACACTTCTATGTAAATGCCCTTTGATGTTGACGCACTACTGCGAAATGCAGAGACCTCAGACAATTACTGCCTTTTTTTCGCTTTCACACATTTTCTTTCTCTTTCACTTTCTCACTCTTATCTAAATTCAGCTAGAAGGACTGTCCGTTGTAGAACTGGTTCTGATTTATACGTTAAGATGCTGATGGAGGAATAAGATCAGAATGATACGATATGCTAAAGTAAATTCCATAAATATCGATATTAGCCATTAGTCAATCTTAGTCGATGGGAGGAAATTCTTTATTTTCAGTTATTTAATACAATTCTTTTGTATTGTTACGTAGCATAATCAGCAAATAAGCCTTAGACATCTCTAACCAATGGCCTAACCCCTCAGAAAATAGATCAGACTCGCTAGTTAGCATTACTGCTGCTTTGTATTTCTCACTTTGAAAGTACCTACTATACTGGTGGACGGACAAAAAGGTTGTCTAAAACAATCGGTGGAACGATTGTACTGGATTAGACTGTCTCGTTCTGTGAGGATTTTTTAGTCATACTCATTAAAATTAATATATAAGCATCATTGCTGATGCTAGCTGGCTAACATGAGCTAACCTGGAAGGACGTCTGAGGTGATTTTGAAGACATGTTGAGAAATGTTCATATTCTTACCTGCTAACAATAGCCAGCTATCTAACTTAATATAGCTTGATAGCCAGCTAGCTAGCTATATTTTGCTAACCTGAGAAGATTTCTGTGAGGATTTTTAAGTGGATAAAGATTAACAAGTATTAGATGACTTTTTTGATCGGTCGATCGATTGGAATCGATTGAACCACCCTAAAGACACTGGATATTTAAGTCATAGTCATAAATAGTCATAGTCTTCACTGCTAACTCTAGCTAGCTAATGTTAGCTAACCTGTCGGGATTTCTTTCAGAGATTTTTAAGTGATATTTCTAACTCTTCATAATCTTCACTGGTAACTGTAGCCAGCTAGTTGTTTCTATGAAGATTGTTATGTCATAATTCTAACTGTTCATGATCTTCTGCTGACTCTAGCTGACTAGCAAACAAAGTTCAGAATCTTTCACAGCTAGCCAGTTAACCATGATTCCTGAACAGATGTTCAGGACCTAAGTCATACTCAGTCACAAACACTGCTACAGCAACATAATATAAGATTTCTTGACAGGATTTCTATTTTCATAAATAAATGTAATGTGGCTAACACTAAGAGCTAACCTGACAGGATGTTCATAATCTGCTCTGTTAATATTAGCTATCTAGCTAACATTATGCTAACCTGAGAAGATTTTTCAGGGGATTTTTAAGTGATGTTTTGAAAGTTCAAAGTCGTAACTGCTTATGTGAGTGTGCTAACATAACAGGATATGAGAAAAATTTTGTGTGAAATCATAAAAAACAAAACTTTTGAGTGCCAACACACCATCTTTTGAGAAACAGCATTAAATTATATGGCATAACATTCCCCAAATTTATACTGAAGATACCAATTTGTCCAATATCCATCAGTAAGAAGGGTTTTTCAAGGTGACTCTCGTTCATAAAGCTGCTGCTGCTCTATTTATAGGCTGAGAGTTAATGAGCCGTAGAAGAGGAAACCAATTTCATATGCTGCTATTTTGATTTTGAGATATCAAAGAAAAGTCACGGAAGCTGCTGTTTTCTCTAAAGCCACCACACTCTTACACAGTTACGTTTCCTCTCTCTGTCTGTCTCTCTCTGTTTCGTGCTTTCGCTATGACTGGCCCATTCATGATCTAGCACATGGCACATCAACATTAAAAAGGAAAAAAAAAAAAAAGAAATGAACACAGAAATTAGTCATCATATAAAGCACCTTCAGTACTGTGCTCAAGTTAAAATAAGCCCTATCAAAACACTTTCATTTGTGTTTATTTTTAAACTAGGTGTCCTTCATTCAGGCTCTTACATTTGTTTTATTGAGATAGTTAGCTCTGTTGAATTCTCGATTCTGATTGGTCAGAATCTGGACACTAGTCCAAGTTACTTGTTCTGATAGGTTATAGTTTCTATAGTAACAGGGACTTGTACATAATCTAAAACCAATAATTTAAAAAATGTGTTGTTATTTAACAAAGAATAAGGTACAGTCGTTGAAATGGTGACGTTTCCTGTAAGGAGATGTAAGGAGTGACACTTTGCAACTGTCAATATGTTTTTCACCACAGGAAAGTCATCAGGACAGAGGAGTTTCCCCTGAAATATACTGTGTTGCACAAAAAAAGATATTGTCTTAGAACAAAACTACACACCATCTACATAACCCCAAAATATTACTTATTGTATATTATTCATTTTTGGAAGGGTGCCAATAATTGTGGAGTTGACTATAAATATATATCTTTCTCAACTTTTCGACTTTTATAGCATGTTTCTGAAGAACTCAGTCAATGGATGGATGGATGGATGGATGGATGGATGGATGGATAGATAGATAGATAGATAGATAGATAGATAGATAGATAGATAGATAGATAGATAGATAGATAGATAGATAATATGTTTCTGTTGCAGAGTACTATTATAAAAATGATTGATCAGCCACACCCTCTAAACATCATTCAAGTTAAATGAGTTATTTCTGTAGACTGACCACTTCTCAAACAAACTCCTCCTCTGTTGCACAGAGAATTGTGGAGTACATGGATTAATCAGTATTAAAGCTTATTGTATGTTGGCATACCCAGTAACTCGGTAATGCTTTTTTGCAAAGGCGGTAAGCACACGCAGCATGCATGGGCATGACACCTGGGGTTACCTCCAATCCCTGAGCAGGTGTGAGGTTGTGTGGGTGTGTGCTTTGGTAGTGCGCCCGGTGTGTACTGATTCAGCACACATTAACATATTTAACAGACACCCATGTCTTTCCCTCTTCAAAACCAGGTGTCGTGTCAGGACCGTGCGTTACCTCACCCTCCACCAAACACCCAGGTGGAGTTTGTTTTGGTTCCCTCCTTTTTAAATGTCATCACCTGGAGGCCTTCCCCTAATACACTGTGCCTCTGAGGACATCATATACACTCAATATTTAACACTGAGCAACATATATATCATATATATTGATACCGTATATGTATATATATATATGATACAGGAATACTCAAGATACAATGGTATATACACACACATGCATATATATAATATATAATATATAATAAAGTGTATACACTCCGAAACCAACAAACTCCCTCCCATATACACATACAGAAATTTTAAAACAAAGCCTAAAACATATATTTTTCACTTTAGCTTTTCTCTACTTGCTTGTTTTATATTTATTAGATCTTTTGACATTTTGCAAGCAATTTTTTTATATTTTTTAATATAAAATATTTATATTTTATTTATATTTTTTATATTTTAGTTATATTCAATATTTCACTGTAATTTTCACGTTTTTTCCCCTTCTTTACTCAATTTGTTCTTACTGTTTTATCGTAATTGCTTATTTATTTGATGGTTGATTTATTATCACTTTTCCAACTCTGTTATTTTTCTTATTCTTATGTTTCCTGCTGTACATACTGTACTTATACGGTGTTGGATTGGATGCAGTTTTTTCAGCTCAAATCCTCTGTAGAAATGTGCTCAGAACTAAACAAACTTGAACTTGAGGCCGCATGCCTCCGTTGTCCTCCACACCTCCTCGTTCTTTTCTCTCCATCCTACACAGTGGAGGAGATTTCATAAGCCGGCTCAGATGGTCCTTCTTCTCAGCAGAGAATCCGAGGTAAAGGCCATAAGGGGACAAGTAGCAAACAGTCGATCGCTTTATTATCCGTAAACCGCATAGTTCCAGCAGCATACACTTTAATGCTGACATGTACTTATATAAGAGCTTTTCTCTTCAATGGTTTGAAATGAAATACTTCCGAAAAGACCCTCTGAATGACCAATTTCTGGTTTTAACCAGAGGATATTTTGTGTAGCTCTAACCCAAACAAGTTTACTATAATATCATGTATATGTCTATACAGTCTCAGACAAAAAAAAAAGGTCCTAAACTGTACCTTTCATATAAATACACTCTTCTGTACCTTTAAATCTTCTGTGCCTTTAGTTAGAGCAGGGGTTCTTAAACAGACAGGGACTCCTTTAGATGTAAAATAAATCCAATGGACAACAGATCAAAAAATGTAGTTTATGAATGTAATCACAATCACATATTCAACTATATTCAACTGTTAGTCTCATTAATTCAATTCTATGAAAATATTTTGGCGAATTATTAGAGCCATGGAGCTCTTTAATTCCTGAACTTTCCACCAACAGAGCAGAACTAGCTGTTATTGAGTTACTGAGGTTTGGATTAAGCCCACTCAAATCAACTGACCAGTCAAACATGCAAATAACTATAAGAACGCAATCAGGAATATAACAACTCGTCACTGATTCTTTAAGGGCTTGACAGATTATTAAACCTCAGCTTACACAAAGGGTTCGACTTGCGAGCCGTTGTAGGGTCCCGGAAGAGAGACAGGGTTCTACATTGTGTAAGAGTGTAGGTTTATATAACAGCAAGTGGAGGTGAGCTTTGGCTCTATCATTTGTTGGAAATCTTAATCTTAGCAGGTTGCACGGCGATACAGTGGGGAGCATTGCCACCTCATAGTTCCAGGGTTCCTGGCTCCATCCTGAGCTCGTGTGTGTGTGTGTGTGTGTGTGTGTGTGTGTGTGTGTGTGTGTGTGTAGAGTTTTGTATGTTCTCCATGTGTCTGGGTGGGTTTCCTCCAGGTTCACTGATTTCCTCCCACCTCCCAAAAATATGCTGGTAGTTTGACTGGCTAGACTAAATTGGGCCTAGGTGTGTGTGTGTGTGTGTGTGTGTGTGTGTGTGTGTGTGTGTGTGTGTGTGTGTAGAGTTTTGTATGTTCTCCACGTGTCTGTGTGGAATTCCTCCAGGTTCTCTGATTTCCTCCCACCTCCCAAAAATATGCTGGTAGTTTGACTGGCTAGACTAACTTGGGCCTAGGTGTGTGTGTGTGTGTGTGTGTGTGTGTGTGTGTGTGTGTGTGTGTGTGTGTAGTGCCCTTTGATGGACTGGCATCCCAGGATGTATTCCCGCTTTGCACCCAGTGTTCCCAGGATAGGCTCCGGATCTACCGCGACCCTGACCAGGATAAAGTGCTTACTGAAGACGAATGAACGAGTCTCACACTGTTTTACAAAAAGAATGATGAAATATAATCCTCCAGTCACGCGCTCATTATTAAAAGTTTGATTGTATTATCTCTGCCAGGAAATAAATCATGCCAAACTGATGCCAAACTGACAAACCGACTGAAACAGATAAGCTTTTAGGACAGAAATAGATAAAGATGTTTTTTAAACGCACTTCCCGTTTGACAACAATCTTAGAAACTCTATATAACAACACAAAAACACACAAACACATAAATAAACACACAATACTCTTGTTGTCACCTATAAAAGCTCCGTCTCGGCAAGCCTCAGCTTTATTTCTGACACTCTCAGCCAGTCTGCTCTGACCATAATGCAGAGCTGATGTTATTGCTATTGGGTTTCTTTTTCTGTCTTCTTTCCCACCCGTTGTGGGAAACTTTGCTATGAGTGCTTGTTTAGTTTTGCTTTGTTTTTTGTTTTTTTTTTTGTTTTGTTTTTTTTGTTTTTTTTTAACAGGCGGTCGAGTTGCGTCTATGGAAACGAGACTACGCTAGTGAGCGCCTCCAGCCTTGTTTTCTCGGTAGTTCCTGGCAACAACGTCATCCACGCGGGGCGTGGCCTGTTTCGGCCAATAGGCGGATGGCGCATGTTGGACGCGAGTATAAACGGAGCGAGCAGAAGCGCATGAAGTTTAGTTACGCGTGCTGCGAACGGAAGTGCGCGCGCAGACGGCGCGGTGTGTGTGCTGTAAATAAGCGTTTCGGAAGGAGCGAGATTTTGGGACATCATTTTGAGGCAGCTGTTAAAGAAAATAAAGGAAAAGCGTCTGGCAACTTGGTACAGTAAACAAAACGTTTTTTTTTCCTGGAAGTTTTTTTTATAGCCTATTAATTCCTCAGGGCTTTTCGTTAATATTTACGGAACGCACGAGATGTTTGGACAGTGTGCGCTATAAAGTGTGATCTCATATCTTTACATATATATGTACATATAATTTTAAAAAGCCCTGCTCTCTAAATGTGTCACATATCAACCAAAATGGAGCAACCGTTTTATCATGACGACTCGTTTCTCTCTGCTTATGGCACTCCAGACGCCGTGGCCCTGCGCGACTACAAGCTCCTAAAGCAGAGCATGAGCGCCAGCTTTGTCGAGCCTTACCGCAACTTCAGGAGCGACTTGTACCCGGCCGGGAGCGCAGACGCCGGCACGCTGAAACTTGCCTCTCCGGAGTTGGAGCGTCTCATCGCACAGAACGGCGGAGGCGTGATCACAAGCCCAACCCCGGGTCAGTACCACCTGTACAGTCGCTCCATCACAGAGGAGCAGGAAGGCTTCGCGGACGGATTCGTCAAAGCCCTGGACGAGCTGCACAAGATGAACCAGGTGGCGCCGCCGAACGTGTCCATCGGCGCCGGAGGAGTGCCGCCGTCCTTGCAGCCCGAGGCGCCCGTGTACGCCACGCTGAACAGCTGCAGCCCCAACACTAGCGTCCAGCAGCCCGCCGCGCCTGGCACCTACCCCAGCGCCACCATCAGCTACCTGCCTCACCATCATCAGTACCACCACCAGCAACAGCAGCAGCAGCATCACCACCACCACCACCAGCACCACCATCCCTTCCAGCACGCGCTGCACGCGCCGAGGCTCTCGGCGCTCAAAGAGGAGCCGCAGATCGTCCCGGACGTGCACGGCGCCTGCGCGGACGGCTCGCCGCCGACGTCGCCGGTCGACCTGGACGAGCAGGAGCGCATCAAGGCCGAGCGCAAACGCCTGCGCAACAGGCTCGCGGCCACCAAGTGCCGGCGGCGGAAGCTGGAGCGCATCTCGCGGCTGGAGGACAAGGTGAAGGTGCTGAAGACGGACAACGCCGGGCTGTCCAACACCGCGTCCCTGCTGCGGGAGCAGGTAGCGCAGCTCAAGCAGAAGGTCATGACGCACGTGAGCAGCGGGTGCCAGCTGATGCTGACGCCAAAAATCAAGTCGTACTGAGCAGGTCACGGACTCATGGACACGCTGTTGGGTTTTTTTTTTTTTCTTTATAAAAGGGGAAACACTGGAAGATATCTTGGTGTTATTGCATTGCAGCACTGAATGAATTCGAGCATATGTTTCTTGTAGAAAACTTTTAATGTGTTGCTGTGTGTTTTGTTTGTGGGTTATTTTTAAAGCATTTCCTTTATAAACATGTTGCTCGTATGGTACCAGATGAAATGCACACGAAAGAGAAATGAAAGGACTGTCAGGACTGTCAGCAAAACTTCATCATCTTTGTGCGAGTGATATCCTATGAATACAAGCCGATAAGTTATTTTCACTGTTTACGTCCGGTTTATTCCGGACTAATCTTTACTGTAAATGTTTTTTTTTTATTTGTATTTAAGTAAAAGACTTAAAAGAACATACATCCAGTGTGTGTGATTTGTAATGGTAGGCTACATCCCGAATGGACAGTGTGTAGATCCATACTGCATCAGCTACACTTCTTTACTACGTCCAGTGGCAGTGTGCGTACACAGCGTGCTTACGTCAAACGTAGAGTCCAAAAATGGGCAAATATTTAACATGTACGTCATCGAGAGCAGAATTGCCAGGAAACCCCGCCCACGCTACCGGTTTAAGCAAAGTTTTTTTTCTCTCTCTCTCTCTCCTGGCTTTGAAGAGTGAATGAGCCGCGCGTGTGAATGGGTGAAAAAATGAGCAACTCGGGAATTTCCCCAACTCTCGAGTTCCCAAAACAGTTTCGGCGAAAAGACAACCTGAGATAAAAATAAGAACCGCGGACATTTTCCGGGTAGTTTGCACAAAATTAGAGCTATCGCAAGCACAAATGACATGAAAGAGCTGAGAGATTGAGGTCGCTTCTAGAAAACTAGATCTGTTTTCTACTATTAATAGACTCACAGTTGTTTTGCTAACTTATTTGTTTCCCATCCTTCACTTTTAATCATCCCAGTGACTGAGTCACGTGGTTAGTCCCTTAAAAAAACACAATTTGGACCACCTTTCACATCACAAATATCAGAATCAGTATGCTTTACTTCCATGTACTTTACTTTACTTCCATGCTTTACTTCTCTCTCTCTCACACACACACACACACACAGACAAGGAATTTGACTTTTTAAGTGAAGCTTCCAGTAGGTACACACATATGACAGCAAGACACATAATAAGAGTTAAAAAGAAGAATAAATAAAGAAGACACAATAAGCTTAATCCAGAATAGACATGATACAGATGTTAGAACAGCTGTGCAAGAGAAAAAGATATCACAGCTGCCAGAAATCTCATACAGGAATCGTATAGGTCGCTGTGAATGTATCAGATTCCCAGTGTAGCCCATATGCTGTTCTGTACAGTGTATCAGCGGCTCTCTATCCATCTGATGGAAGCGGATCATCACTGAGCAGATACAGTGTGTGTGTGTGTGTGTGTGTGTGGTGCTAAAATGAGTGTATCAGGCACGGCAGTGACAGTGGTGTTAGGGCCTTGAAGCACTTTATTGATACTGGGCGCTTAATTAGCCACACACACCTACCTACCACCTTGTCTTATAGTGTATGTTTACAGTAAGATAATAAAGAGCTCCTCTTTTACTATGAACAGTGATATTTTTCTCTAATGCAAGGGATCTAAAACTTTTTTCAGAAAGAGCCATTTAACTATAAAAACAAAATCGCAGCCCACATCAGGACACAAATAATACATTATAAAAGTGAAAAAGCAGATTTACAGAAATCATGATATAGATGTATATCTATAATGAAGCGACACTGGTGAGGAAAAACTCCCTGAGATAGCATGAGGAAGAAACCTTCAAGGACGTTTTATTAGATAATCATACAGGTGTACAAATTACTAACTGTATCCTATCTGTGGTTATGATTGTTATCAGTAGAGATGGACCACCACAGGACCACATCTGAGCTGATATTATTTGGGTGGTGGAGCATTCTGAGCACAGCACTGCCACTGACTTGGTAGCTTGTGTGACGCCATGGTCTTTGCTGATTAATGATCTCCGGCTAACAGCAGTGCTGAGGTCAGGAATGGACACAGATGAAGCGCTAGACTCATGGTAAATTTTGACTGTTTATTGGAGACACCACAAAGGGTCCCTGAAGGACTAGTGGTTAGGCCACAGCGCTCTCACTGCTGCGGCCTGGGTTTGATTCCCGGTCAGGGAACCAGCCCTAGCTCCTAGGGTTGCATGCAACAGTGTGCTCTCAGTGGTGGTCCCAAGCCTGGAGAAAAACTGAGGAGGGTTGCGTCACCAAATCAAACAGGCAGCCCAACGATCCGCCGTGGCCACCTCTAGCAGGAGCAGCCGAAAGAGAAACAACAACATTGGAGCCACCAGAAAGGTTTGCAAGTTTTCCCTGTGCCTGCATGGGTTTCCTTTGGGTTGTCTGGTTTCCTCCCATAGTCCAAAAACAGATATAGATGGATTGGCTATGTTTTTTGCCCCTAGGTGTGAATAAAGTGCATGTGTGTGGTGCCCTGAGATGAACTGGCATCCTATCTGGTGTGCATTCTTCTGCCTTGTACCCAGTGGTTATGGGATTGGCTCCAGGTCTACCGCAACCTTGACCAGGATAAAGCGATTACTGAAGATAAATGAATGAAAAATGTCCACCCACAGAACCTATTTTTATTAAACAAAATGGTGCATTGTGGTTGTAATAGAATTAGCAAATCACAGACCCTGCTCCACAGGCCATACTTTGAGAACCACGACTCTAATCTGTGTCCATTCCTGACCTCAGCACTGCTGTTAGCCGGAGATCATTAAACAGTAAAGACCATGGCAGCACGCAAACTACCAAGTCAGTGGCAGTCCTGTGCTCAGAATGCTCCACCACCCAAATAATATCAGCTCAGATGTGGTCCTGTGGTGGTCCATCTCTACTGATAAC
>CM074970.1:13258299-13270510 GCA_037577455.1 Pangasius macronema
TCGGATAAAACCGTTGCGGAGTTCCTAGCAGGAAGCTCGTCTTTCTCCCCGCTTGACCCTCGATCAGCATTTTCACTTTGATAACTAAGCATTTTTCTTATTTTCTCATCAAACAACGTCAATTCCGGTATTGTAGTGAAAGAAAACGCTGCCAATCAGAAACATTTTGCCAAATCCCGTGTTTAAAGCTGTGTAAGGCGGAGACAGTACGGTAGGAGCCATTGAACGTTACAGAAGGTTCTAGAAATGAATGGCCGTTACTCTTCACCGTGTATCTGTGCTACTCTGCCCTTCCGTCTGCTCTCACTGGTCTTATCAGAGAGAGGCAGGTTAACAGGGTCAACATTCTGTAAGGCAGGAGCTGGTGAATCTTCAGACCAAACCCCAGTCCAACGTGCACTAACGCACGTGTCCACGTACCACACGCGCAAGAGCTGAAGGTTCCACCAGGTGAGCATTTGATCAGTTCATTTAGAGATAGAAGCGTTTTCAGTATCTGAAAACGTAAAAGGAATACATATAAAGCATTCGGAAAGGCAACTGTACTGCTCAACACCTAACAAAACACTTACGATGACTGATGATGGTATCAGATCGCTATGGTTACTACTACTACTATTAACATGTCGTTTTGTTTTGTTTTTTTAAAGTACGTCAGACAGTAAATCGCTTGCCTCTCTCCGCATTACCTGACACATTGTGGTAGCAGTCATTCAGTTATTACCGTAACCATAGCAACAGTAAAGCGTTCTTGTTTTAAACTATAGGCTTTATAACAAAAATAGGGGGGAAAAGAGTGACCCCAAATTAGAGTTTGAGAAACTGACTTGTCAGATAAAAGTTTTGGTGTCTCTAATTTCTAATTAAATATGTTTATATAAGCTGATGTTACTGGTTTCGGGATTTTTATTTACTAATAAAAGTCTTTTACTTTCTAATATTAGTCTGTATCACAAGATTTTTCTAAAAGGTGAAGAGCTAATACACATTAGCACATTAGCATCCTGAACGTTGAGGATGGTGGCTGATTTAATGAAGAGTGGAAAAACACACCGTGTGTTGCATGCGTGTGTGTGTGTGTGTGTGTGTGTGTGTGTGTGTGTGTGTGTGTGTGGTGCAGACGCTCCTCACCAGGCCAGGTGACTGAAGTGCGAGTCGGTGGAGGCAGCGAGGACCTCACAGCCAATCTTACGGAACTCGTCGACGCGATCGCTGAAGGCGATGATCTCGGTGGGGCAAACGAAGGTGAAGTCCAGAGGATAGAAGAACAAAATCACATACTTTCCTTTAAAAAAAAAAAAAAAGTTGCATGTGTGTTTGGGAGAGAAAGCATGAACCAGGATAAACAACGTATATTTCACACCTGCTTTGAGAACTTGAGAGGAGATCCCACAGGCTACAGGATCTTTACGTTCTTTAAACAGGATAAACAGCAGTGAAGAGCTGATTTTGCTGAAGTTAAAACCTAGAGACTTTGCCACAATGGATCAGCGTGTAAACCAGGAATAAACCACGATGGGACACGCGGTTATAAGAAAAGAATCAACATTAGCGTGGTGTGATGCTGCCCAAAATGAAGCGCGGTTATTACTTTCCTAACCACACGTCCTGAAGTGCTTTACTCCTCTTCTGCCACAGCAATCTGCCCACGGTTACAAGTGTATTATTTATTCAACAACGTACATTTTATCCGTTTACAGTTACATTTAATGTTGCGGAAACGCCCACAAAACAAGTTAGTTCCTGTTCTCACTTACGCTATAGCAGCTATAATCGGTCTTTTCAAGTTAATAATGTAATAATAACATAGCTTGTCATGTTACCAGAAAGCAGGAAAAAAAACTTAAAGTTACAGCTTTCCCTCTGACCGTTACGAAGCGCTGACACTGGAGACTCCTTCCATAAATATTCAATAAACATCTCCTTACAGAAAACGTTGCTGCGTCAACAAGTCTGACTGTAAGTTGTTACTACAGAAACAAAGGATTTGCCTTCCAGCTGGAACTACTGTTCTAGTCAATGAATCCACACCTTCTGACCAATCAGAATTCAGCACTGAAGAGCGCTATGGTATAAGAGAGGTTATAAACACGGCGTATTGTTATTGCAAACTGAAATGAGCAGACAGCGGGCTCATCAGTGTTGCTTTGTGTTCATTTCTAAACCATTTCTTATAAGATGAGAGACATACAGGTATCAAGTTTTACGGTTACACATCGTCTGGATCTTAGCAACAGTTCCCAAGCAGTGACTGGACAACCGAGAAACTACGGGCCGGGATTCGGGAAAGCTAGCCAAAGAGCACAATCCTCATCCTATCCCATAACCAAACTGTTTCTTTGTGACCTCTGTGTACCTCTGTAGTCGGAGAGCTGGACGTCTTTAAACTGGCCGTCCACCACTGCTGTGACCTTGAACTGAGGAGCAGGATGACCGATCTTGGCGTTTCCAGCAGACATCTCGAGGGCTTGTTGCTGCTGACAACGAGAGCAATCAGGTACAAGAGGCTTCAGAGCACGAAACACATTCCCTACTGTAACATAGTCGGTTTAATCACTGAGCAGCCTGGTGACTGGGCACTAAACTTTACATCTGGATCAGCTGCTTCGTCTCCTTCAGCGCCCGAGTTAAAAATGAATGAATTAATCCTTCAGGGTTTTTTTTTTCCTTTAATAAATGACACTAATGTTCTGCTGCCACTGTTCACAAAACCTAAATATCATGTCTTCAAGGGGTGGGTGATATGAGATATGAAATGTGTGTGTGTGTGTGTGTGTGTGTGTGTGTGTGTGTGAAAATATGAAGACATTTTGTTTATTGTTAGTCTGCGATTATGTGAAGCACTCTCCCCGTGAATGTGCTGTTTCTATAGAAACGATAACGAGTTATTGATTGACAGCTGCACTGCTGTCAGAGCTGTGGAAAATTAAATCGACACGTTCTGACCAATCAGAATGGAGGATTCAGCAGCGACGTGGAATAATGACATAAATTATTAAATAAATGACCTGCCATGTCACTTTCTGACTGCATACAATGTTCACAATGTTTACAGTTTATTATTATTATTATTTAACTTGCTTAGAGCACATTAATAATCTTGCATGGTCTTTGTGTAACTGTAACACAAGAATTTCATCGTCTATAGATGCTTAAAGCACTCTTTATGCACATGACAATAAATTTGGGAAATAAATAATGTCTGAAGGTCACACAGTGCGGATCACATGCAGGTCAGGAGCCTGCAGAGGATCAGAGAGCTGGAAGGAATTTTATTAACCCAAAACTTCAGTTTATTCAGATTAGTCACAAACTTGAAAAAGAGAAAATCCCCAAAACTATTTCACTTGTAGTGAACTTAGTTAATGAGGTCAGTGTGGTCATCTCTTTTTGTTTTTTTTCTTTTCTTTTATTTTTTGATAAAATAACACACACCCTGGGTTTGGGGTTGTGGATAGTTTGATAGCACCTGGCACGATGACAAAGCAAAATATCTGAACAAATGTGTGTGTGTGTAAAAACATGATAAGTAGATAAAGTGGGCAGGTCAACAACCCTCTTTTCTTCCTAATCGTTTTTGACGACTCGAGCTTCCTGCGCTATGATTGGCTAGTGATGAGCGGCCAGAAGTACCAGCCAATCACAGGGCAGAAATCAGGGATGTAGCAGCCAATCGTAGCTCAGTAGGCGGGGTCTGCCCCAATGCGGATGGGAAATGAAAGCTATCGCTTAAACGCATTACAAAAGGCCGTCAGCGAGCTAATGCAGGAAATAACGCAGATATATGTTGTGTGCAGATGTGCAAACCTGCTGTTATTGATCAGATCTTATTTCTAGTCAAAGTGACTGCATGCTCCATTTGTGCAATGTTTATCTTTATTTATATTTGTTAGGCTAATTAGCATTTAGGCTAGCTAGTACAAAAAGTTACGCACAAACACCCTTATTGATATAAATAACAACGATCGTCATTACAAAATGTATAAAAACTGCATGTTTTGCTAATGTTATAAAAGCAACCGCTTTAGTACTGAGGAAATAAACGGCTCCTGAAGCGACTCTGCAGATCTTTTGTTCAATAATGAGTCGTTTAAACGCCAAACAAGCCCCTCAACTGATTATTTAAGGCTTTCGGGTTGTTATATATAAAGCAGAAATGTGATACTGCCATGAAAAACTTACATTTTCTGTCCTGCGACTGTGAAAGTGGCGATACAGATAAAGGACGATCCAGTCTCCCTCACAGCACCGGCTGAGCAGACTGCACTCAACCACGTGACCCGAGGACACCACGTGGGGGCGGGGCCACTAGCCCGCGTCATTTCATTAACCAATCATAAGCCAGCTACTGCCTCCGGGTCGCAGTTTGTATTGACCAATCAAAAACCTGCGCTGTCTTCAAACTGCATTAACAACGGATTATTGAATCAGAGATATGGAGCTTGCAAACTGACAAAAGTATTTGAATATAAATTGAGTATATTTGAGTTATACAGTCTACATGCAAAAATATAATAATAATAATAATAATAATAATAATAATAATAAATTAAGGTTTTGGGATTAAAAAAGAGTAAATGTAAATTCACATCTGAAAAAAATTTAAAAAATTTCGATCTGGGATTCTGAGTGGTTGAACTCAATTAGCAATTAGCCAATCACAATCGTCCATGAAGTGAGGTGAAGAGACATGGAGCGTCGAGTGGATTATTATCATTGTAGAAAACTCGTTATTTGAGTAGAAAATAAAAATATTTTTGTTTGTACACCCTAAAAGTGTCTACTTTTCCCTGAATACTTCACATTTGGCCTAAAATGACATAAAATCTTTATTTTGTGAGATTTGAATTTATAAAATATATATTTAAAGTTATGATTTTTTTTTTCAGATCATAAAAGCATAACTTTGTAATTTCCGTAATTTCAAATGCTGTTTTTAAAGACAAATCCTAACCCCTAGCAAGTTAGAAAACAAACAACTAAATCTATTAAATACACCACAGAAAAAAAAAATGAATGTGACTTGTATAATTCAAATAAACAAAATTCACACTCAGATACTAAATCCTGTTATTTATGAAATAACAAATACAACCATCTTAGTGAATAAACCCCTTAAACATGTCATTTTAAACAATTAAAGAATAATTTTTGTAAAATAAAATCTTGCTTAATATGTATTTTTGTCCAAGAAAATACCAAAACAAAAGACTTTGCACAGGACCATCCCTACACATTTGCTCTACTTGAAAATACCAAGTTATATGAATATGCATAAATATGCTAATTAACAATCTAATAAGCTTATATTTGTCTTAATAACTGACCCACAACTTACTGACAGATGTCCCTGAGATAATTTGGGCCTGAAGTCAAGGTTAAAACAGCCGCATGTTTTGGTTCAGTCCTGAAACAAGCCTCTCATCACACAGACGTTAATCAGAATGTTTGAGTTTAAGTATTTTGATTGGAAACTATTGCTTAAAATCTTTAAGTGATAAAGTGGTAATGATGTACTCTATCGTATTCTTAACTAGCTGAATGTTACTTTCAGAGAAGCGCAGCAGCCGACCAGCCAGCAACACATCACAATATTCTGAACTAGCGGTTATAAAAACATGCGCTAGTTTCTCAGTGTCATGTGGGTTAGCATTTGTTTTATAAACACTGTCTGTCAAATGATAATGTGCTGTTATAGAAATGTTATGTCTTCTAGGTCCTTCAAGGTCCTTAAGTGTAGCTCCTGAAAGAAATGAGAAATGAAATGCAATCTTATTGCTGACTTACTCTCAGTATTTCTGGTTTATCTGAAATTAGGAGAAGGAAGTTTTTATTCATTTTGTTTTGGTTGTGCTGCTGAATCTGGCAGAAATGATAAGTTTAATGGTGTATCATCAACATAGAAGTGAAAGCCAGAGTTATGCTTGCAAATTACGTCCATACATAGGGGAAATGTCTTCCAAAAGATATACTTAGTTTATATTACATTTGTTTTTCCAGATAGCTTTTAAGAATGCCTTTGACAAAAGAAGAACATATTGAAATCATACTCATGGCTGGATTAAGAAGCTGTCGCAAGTTTGCGATGGACTTTAACAGGAAACATGGCGAGCACATCACACACACACACACACACACACATGACACTGATGCCAAACCTCTGAACAAATTCAAAAAGACTGGAAGTGTCGCGGACCAACCGAGAAGTGGACGTCCACGAACAACCACTGACGAAGGCACAACTGACGTGGTTCTGGCAAACATAGTCCCCTGTGTATGGAGACTTTTGGGGGTAAAACAGACCCTTGTGGGACGCCATATTGCACTTTTTTACACTCTGGAGAATCTCTATTACTGCTAAGAATCTGCTGAAGGTGTTAAGTGCAATCTAAACAAGCCAAGAACTTGTTTATCTAAACTGACTGTGTTTTTAAGCCTGTCCTTTAGAGTATCATGGTTTTTAGAGTGAAATACTGAACTCAAGTCTACTAACAGCAGGACAAAAAACATGCCTGAGGCAATATGTGACTGAAAGGAGCATCATAGAACCGAGTTATATGGCACAGTATTGGACCAGTATTGGACTCGCTCCCAGTATCAGTATTGATGTAGCCCGGTTAAGAAGCTTCTGGAAACTTGACTGAAAGATACTTGTTATTCACATTTCAAAGATTAGAGTACACTAATAAAGTGGGCACTGAAACTATGGCATCATTTTAGGTTACCATTAACCCATCCTTTATAACACTTAAAAAGTATTTTCTGAAATTCTTCTCGATGGACTTTCATCTATCTTTAACCATGTTGCCATTTTGTTTTTGAAAATATATTTACAAGATGATTAGGTCCTGTGTTTCTGAAAAACTGTGCACTATTATTTACAGCCTGTTCATAATCAGATAAGTACGTGGAAAGATAGAGTGTCCTCTGACACGTTTATGGTGTTGTTGATCTCATTTCCCCACTGGCTGCTATCTAACCACATAAATCTTTTATTGTTACAGGGTGTTTTATGAGAAACTGTCATAAACTGTTTACATTGCCAGTCTTATAATGTTACATTTACATTAAACAATAACAATAAATGGAAAATGAAATACGTATAACTACAGAGAAACTCAGTGCCGTACATGATTGCAATACACAGATTGAGACATGATTAGAGAAAGGAAGAGACTTGTGGTCTTATTCTCATTGTTTCTCCTCACCACGGCTGAAAGACATGGATTGTCTACCTGTTTTTTTAAGAAATGAAAAAAAAAAACCCTAATTGTCTTCATTGTAAATTTCTTTCAGGTAAAATGCTAACGTTTCCTGAGGAGTCCAAAACTCATCATGTGGCTCTCAGTCCCCATCTCCAGAGCTCAGAGCCACAGACAATGGCTTTATAATTTACAAGCCAAAACAAGGAATGTATAACTTACATGTGTTAGGACAAGCTGCTGAGTTTTGGGGCTTGCAGGATGAATCCAATGTCTGGAATTCAGTGTGTGCTATCTGGGATGCTAATACAGGACTCGCTCAGCTGTGAGTCAATGGAAAACCGAGTTCACGAAAAGGACTCAAGGCTGGAGGCTCTTTAACTGGAATTCCAAAAATCAGTTTGGGTCAAGAGCAAGATACTTACGGTGGAGGATTTGACACTGCTCAGTCTTTTGACTCATGAGCACGTGTTCTCTCTCCTGATCAGATTGCGTATTATTCATATGATGGGCAGCTTCAGCAAGAAAATGTTCTTAACTGGAACTCCCTAGAATTCAGTAAAAATGGGTATGTGATCACTGAACGTCAGAAAGCTTCATATAATGCTAGTCTTTAGACCCTAGAGTAAACACAGACTAGACGTAGTGCAAAATCAGTTGTCTCTTAATCCTCCATATGATTTTTCACACAACAGTTTGCATGACATTTGGCCTTTAGTTTATTTGCACATGCTCAAACTGTTATTGGTGTGTGGACAGATTCTCAAGTATTAATCTGTAAATATTTCTATATTAACATTAATAGAAATAACAGAAATAATGTCACTTACAATTGTAATAGTTGGCATAATTTCTAAAAACATAACTGTACTGTGTATTACAGTTACAACCTTGTTTATTGTTTGAATCACTATTGTTTGTTTTATATGAAAATGCTGCTAAATTTGAGGACAGGTGAAAGAAGGAAACCTGGAAACAAGACAGCTGCGTCGATGCACGTGAATCCTCAGGAAGTTATATTATATTATAATTTCCTTTATGTTATATTTAGGTTATATTACATTATTTTAAGTTTCCAAATCAGGTTGTTCTCATATGTTCTGCTTTTGTGCTTGAACTCTTTGTTTGGATTGTGAATATGTATTGGCCATTAAGAAAAATATCTGTTTATTGAATGAACCCCAACAAATATGATATAAAAGCATAAATATAGTTTTGATGCATGTGTGTTATAATATATTGGATGTCTTAATCTGACTCATGAAACCTGGCAAATAATGATTAACAGAAATGAATTAAAATGTTACCCAAATTTATTACAGCTCAAAGTCTCATGATCAGTGAAAAACAGCACAAAGTGCAATCAAATAATACATTTAGGTTATTTATTAACAGTGAACATGAAATATATAAATACAGAACACATTCAAAGCCATTTATTATCCCATAACAGATTGAGACGTTGACTTAGACGTTAGAGAAATGAAGAGGCTTGTGGTCTTACTCTCGCTGTTCCTCCTCGCCGCAGCTGAAAGACAAGGTTAGTTATTACTGATCGTTTGAGTCGATCCTGTTTACAGTATTTGCTTTAAGAAAGAAAAAAAAACAATCTATTTTTTTTCCAATGTAAAGATCTTTCAGGTAAAATGTTCACATTTCCTGTGGAGTCCAAAACTCATCATGTGGTTCTCAGTCCTGAGGTGAATAAGATCTTCTTCACTGTTACTGTGTGTCTGCGTGCCTTCTCCGACATCTCCAGAGCTCAGAGCCTTTTCTCAGTTGCTCTGCCATCAACAGACAATGGCTTTGTAATTTACAAGCCAAAGCAGGGAACGTATAACTTGGATGTGTTAGGACAAGCTGTTGAGTTCTGGGGCTTGCAGGATGAATCCAATGTCTGGAATTCAGTGTGTGCTACCTGGGATGCTAATACAGGACTCGCTCAGCTGTGGGTCAATGGAAAACCGAGTTCACGAAAAGGACTCAAGGCTGGAAGCTCTTTAACTGAAATTCCAAAAATCATTTTGGGTCAAGAGCAAGATACTTACGGTGGAGGATTTGACACTGCTCAGTCTTTCGTAGGGATGCTGGCTGACGTGCACATGTGGGACTCTGTTCTCGCTCCTGAACAGATTGCGTATTATTCATCTGGTGGGCAGTTTGAGCCAGGCAACGTTCTCAACTGGAACTCCCTAGAATTCAGTATAAATGGGTATGTGGTCATTGAAAGTCAGAAAACTTCACATAGGCTCTAGAGTAAATGCAGGCTGGAGGTAGTACGCAATCTGTTGTCTCTGAATACGCTTTAATGTAAGGTTGTATGTTTTTTCACTTGGTATGTCGCATGTCTTTCTGGACTCTGTAAAGTTTATTTGCTTATGCTAAAATTGTTATTGGGTTGTGGACAGACACTGAATTGCTAATCTGTAAATATCTAAAGAACACTATTATTGTGGAGTATTGGTAAAACTACTCTCAGACATTTCCCAAAAGAATTACTGTCACGCAATTTCTAAGGATAAAAATGTACTTTAGAGGATGTTACAGTTATGTTTAGTCTTTTGAATCAGTGTATCATTAGAGTGTTACAGTATATACAGTACATTCAATAAATACTTAATTGCATCACGACTTTAACCTCCTGGCACAGGTAGTCAATTGTCTCTTCTTTTCTTCATGATCATCTCGTTAAGTTTTTGGAGAATTTTATTACCCATAGGTCCGTCAGGTTTTTTGTGGTTTGTGATGTTAATGAAGGGTGTCCTGGGAGAGAAGTATCACAGATGCACACACACACACACACACACACACACACGCACACACACACACACACACACACACACACACACACACTATATTGTCAGGGCCTCCCACTCTTTTCTGCAGTTGTGAGTTTATAGATACTAAAAATGATCAGGTGCTCCTCACCACCCGCTTGCTGTGTTTAACCCAAATTCTGACACTTTATTCAGCCTCCAAAAAAAATCACTGTAGAACCAGCGGGAAACATCCAACTTCAGCACCGTGACAATGAGGCTGGACCATGACCTCGTGGATTCTTAAATGGCACCTAGCTGAAACACTTACGTTACCCCATTCATTATAGCATGTTGCCAGGCCTTGGGTAGACAGTAAGGCAGCTGCCTGCTCACAGCTCTAGTATATCTGTTTGGCCAGGAGCAGACTTGAACACTTCAACAGGTCGTTCATATTCATTGTGCTGCAGTTAGGGTACAAGACGTGGGCCCAGCTTCTCCCTGTCACGAACCAGTGGGGTGCAAAGAAAACAAGCACTGGCTCAGTCTATTTTTAGGAAATGTGTCATACCACTTTTGCTCATCTACCAGGCTGGCCAGATGACTTTGTAGGTCACCTCCACTGTGATTGTGTAAGTGGACAAGATGAGGTTTATCCTTGCTATGTATACATGATACAGAGAGAGTTCCTGTTCCCAGCCCTCCATGTGGGACTCTGTGTCTCCTGACCAGATTGCATATTATTTATAGGGTGGGCAGTTTCAGCCAGGCAACTGCAATGCCCTAAAATTCAAAATAAGTATGGAAACTTCACAAGAAGCTGGTAGAGTATCGAATCAAGATTTATGAGTAGAAACGGCTGGAATCTGCAGGGTATTTGGTTGTACATTTTCAGTAGTGCACTTGCCTTTCTTTGTTGTCTATAAATTTGATTTGCTTGGCTTTGGCAGAATTAGCCTCACACAAAAAAAATGCACTTGTGCAATCTACACATTGTTTTTTAGACACTTGATTTTTCACATGTAGTCCATGTTTTTTCCCCCAAATAGCTCATTTTTACATGTAGAACCTTTTATTAATCATGTATATTTTACCTGTTAATGCATGTTAATGCATGCTGAAATGCACCTTGGCATGTTTTATTGATATGAAATAGTTCTTATTACTTGCGTCTGCTATTTCTAAGAAAAAGAGTGTGCTTTAATGCTTATAATCATGTATGGATATTTGAATCAGTATTTTTTATTAAGCAATAAATAAATAAAATGACTACCTTTCAGTGTTGTGTCTTTTCTGCATTAGCATTTCACTTTAAGTTTTTGTCAACCAACAGGAGCTTTCCCAAGTCCCAAGGTAGGCTAATAAACAGCGAGCTTAACAGCTTCTCAGTCATTTCTCTTAGCATTATATTTTCTGAAGTGCAATGGAAGTGCAAAACAGAAGTTTGTTTGTTTGTTTTTTTGGCAGGATTTTCTTTTATTCAAATCAGGTGGAAGAACTGAGATCCAAAAATGAAATCAAACAATCAAAAGCTTTGATAAAATGATGAAGCGTTTAAATGAAAAGCAAATCATTGACGCAATCAATGTCAGTTAAGCTGAGCAACTGGTAAAATGATTTTTTTTTTTTTTAAAAAAGCAGCAGATTTATGTTATTCCTGTTTGACACACAAAAAAATTATGAGCTTCTATACATATATTGTGGCTTTCCATTTAAAATTCATGGCGTGAAGCTGGATTTCTGATGATTTTCCCTTTTCAGTCGGCAGAATATTTCAAATTAATGGATATGATGCACAAGCGGCAAGACCGCACATGTTCTGTCCTCTTTCGATGTAGAAATATCTGTAAGAAGGGAGGATGCAATATTTAAAAGAGGACAGTGTGGGAATTTATATTTACAAGTCATGCATCGTGAACATATTTGATTTTTCGAGAATGTTTATGTATAACTCCTTATGCATTAGCTTATACAAAGACGCCATTGAGTCATTTGATCATTGCAGAAGACATACCCGTCAATGCCCCAAGTGGTTCCCCAGGAGTTCTTCACTATCCAGTAGGGGGTGCCGTTCTGCTCAGCATAACCCACAGCAAGCACGGCATGATTCACCGTATCTGTAGTGTTGTGACACTCAGTGCTGTGAAATGTCAACATCAAGAGGTCAACACTAGTAACAATGGTACGCCTTGTAATAACCAACATTACTATGTCAGGAATAGGAAAATATCAGCGAGAGTCAAGGGGAAGGTG
>CM074970.1:13279616-13298526 GCA_037577455.1 Pangasius macronema
CACACAGGCACCCACAGTGGCAGGGAGGTTGTGGCTGGGGGGCTTCAAGTAGTCAAGTTGTAGCACCATAGCAATGTGTTGCGTGTGAGTGGGAGGGATAGTTGATAAATGTCTCCAAAACCATGCAACTTTTTTTTTTGCAATGTACAAGATAAATGATACATATTTCAGAATGTCTCATGATATTAAATTCCTTCACTGCCACAACAGTCTCTTGACATATGAGGAACACGCATTTGCAGACACATTTATTTTTAAAAAAAATGTTTTTCCAAATTAATTTGCAGATGTAGTCAGAGAAAAAAAAGACATTTGCAGTATAGCTAAGTCTGCTACCAATGTCAGGTGAAAGGAAAATTTGCAGCGTGTTTTATCAGTACGTAGTTCATCCAAAGAATGGCTTACCCTGACTCGCCGGTGTCCAGCTTGATACAGAAAAAAATGGAAATTAAAACAGTTCAACTCTTTATACAGATTACATTTACATACCTGCCTAGGAGCAACATTGTTAATCCCATGTCCAACTCTATGCTCTTCTCCAATTTCTCCATTTTGGAAAAAATGGGAACTGTCTGTGTAAACACAGCACTCCAGCCCATAAAACTGTTCTCCAAACAGATTTTCTCAGCCACATAATACAGTTGTGCCGAGACCTTGGCTTAAACAATTCTTTTTTGTATCATGTCCTACATATTTTACAGGATATTTGTTCTAATAAGAAGTATTTAAAAATCTACTATTGCACCTTTAAAGTAGACGTTTCACAGGATGCCTTCGATTCATGGTTGCACATGGTTGTACATTAACAGCAGTAGAGAACTGAGAATACAGAATACCAATGAATTTTTTTCTTAGCCATATTTCCAAATAAAATGGCTCTTCAGAAATGTAAGTCAGCTACGAAAGTTCGCCTAAATGAGTCGGTTCATAGAGTCGGCTTGTTTGTGAATGAGACATCACTAGTAATTAATAAGGAAGTGAAGAAAAGTGGGAAAAGGAGGATGAGGACATGCACAAAAAACTAGAGTGCGCTTTATGGAAAAAATGGAAGGATAAGAGCAATCTGTATAGTTCACGTTCTGTACTGTGGTGTATTAAATCTAAAATGTCTCATATCTCTGCAGAGTGGACAAAAAAATTGATCCTGGCGATGGTTGCAAATGAGAGCAGAGAAAACAGGACAAAGGTAGGCAGTCTACAAATATTTAAGTTAATTAATAACAGCAAATACGAAATAAAATACATATAAATACAGAAGACACTCAGCAGCACAGATATGCACATTGAGACGCTGACCTGATTGCAGAATGAAGAGGCTTGTGGTCTTGCTCTCCCTGTTTCTCCTCGCCGCAGCTGAAAGACAAGGTCAGTCTGTCAGTTTTCATCATATAAAAGAGTGACTTGTTGTATCTGTTGTAAAAAAAAAAGCTAATTATTTGATATTTATAGATCTTTCAGGTAAAATGTTCATATTTCCTGTGGAGTCCAATCGACATCATGTGAGTCTCACTCCTGAGCTGGATAAAAACTCGAACTTCACGGCTGTTACTGTGTGTCTGCGTGCCTTCTCTGACCTTTCCCGAGGCCAGATCCTTTTTTCTCTCGCGCTCCCATCACATCACAATTCCTTCCTAATTTTTAATGCAAAACAAGGAGAGTATCGAGTTCATGTGGGAGAACCATTCGTAGATTATTGGGGCTTGCAGAATGAACTCAATGTCTGGAATTCAGTGTGCGCTACCTGGGATTCGAAAACAGGACTCGCTCAGCTGTGGCTCAATGGAAAACCGAGTTCACGAAAAGGACTCTCTCGTGGAGGCTCTTTAACTGGAATTCCAAAAATCATTTTGGGTCAAGAGCAAGATACTTACGGTGGAGGATTTGACACTGCTCAGTCTTTCGTAGGGATGCTGACTGACGTGCACATGTGGGACTCTGTTCTCTCT
This sequence comes from Pangasius macronema, assembly GCA_037577455.1. Lineage (NCBI taxonomy): Eukaryota > Metazoa > Chordata > Actinopteri > Siluriformes > Pangasiidae > Pangasius > Pangasius macronema. The sequence continues at coordinate 13,281,563 of CM074970.1, forward strand.
CCTGATCAGATTGCATATTATACGTATGGTGGGCAGTTTGAGCCGGGCAACGTTCTCAACTGGAACTCCCTAGAATTCAGTAAAAATGGGTATGTGATTATTGAATGTACGAAAACTACTCAAAAACTCAGAATTGGTTCGTTTCTACAGTAAACCCAGGAACCTCTAAGAAGGATGCAAAATAGACCTATTGTGTAATTTGAACTGATAATACAATGAAATGTCAATCTAGCCATGGGGGTCACAGTCCAGTGACTTCTCTGCCAGTCCCAAGCCCGGATAAATAGAGAGGGAAGGAAGAGCATCCGGCATAAAACATTGCCAAATTAAATTAAGCGAATCGTCTTTAGAGACAGTGTCAATGAATGAAATGAATGAAGTGAAAATGAATGAATCTGGAAAAATAAAAACACATGCACTACCTATGATCAAATGTGTGACTTTTCTTTAAGTGTTTTTAAAATAACATCATGTATTGTGTTATAAAACCTATTTAAATCCATATAAAAAAAAAACAGCATGGCTACATATCTGCATTGACTAACCTAATACAGCAATTATTCCTGCATATTAGCGCTGTAACCAAGTATGAATTTTTCATTATTAAAAAAAAAGTGAGTTGGAGTAGCTGTCGTAATAAAGAAAAATATTTCATATTTAAAGATTTTTCAGGTAAATTGGAAAATTGGATCAATTGAATGCCAAACTCATGATAAGGATTCTCTCGTGGAGGATCATTAGGTGAAACTCCAAAAATCATCCTTGGTCATCAACAAGATTTTTATGATGGAGAGCTTCACAGTCATTTGTAACACATATTAACTAAAAATACAATTACAATGTCACTAAATATGACAACTGTCCATTTATTTGTAAGTGAATACAAGTACTGGCTGATTCTTAAAAAAAGAAACAATAAAATACACAGATATAAAATGAAATATACCTATAAGCTTCATTGCTGTATTCAAAAGGTCTCAGGAATGAAATACTACAATAAATTTCCTTGTACTTCAGAATAATAATACTCTTGTACCCCATATAGCCAAATGTTTGTAGTCACCTGACCATCACACACATATGTGGTTCTTCCCCAAACTGTTGCCACAAAGTTATAAGCACACAATTGTATAGGACGTCTTTATAGGCTGTTGCATTACAATTTCCCTTCAGTGGAGCTAACGGACTTATCCCAAACCTGTTCAGCGTTATAATATATTGCACATTAAACTGGAGTAAAGGTGTTTTATGGGGGAAAAATGGAAGGATAACATTACAGAAATCAGCCATTTACATAGGACACGTTTGGCATTGTGGTATATCAGCTATAAAGTGACTCACATCTCTGCAGTTAAAATTTGATAGCTACAAATATGACTGGAAAATGTCATGGAGATATATAACCGTTTGAGGACATGTAAACGTTGGAGAACAGCAAGACAGTCTACAAACATTTAGATTCATTAATAACAGCAAATACTAACTAAAATACATATAAATACAGAAGACACTCAACAGCATAGATAAGAGATGCTGACCTGATTAGAAAAATGAAGAGGCTTGTGGTCTTGCTCTCCCTGTTTAGTCTATCATATAAAAAGTGAGTTGTTGTATCTGTTGAAGGAAATAAACATATATATATCATATATCAGATGTGAGTATCTTTCCTGAGAAAGGCAGGACAAGTGACTTGGAAACTGCTACTCTGTTTCTGCATGCCTTCTCTGAACTTCCCCGAGGTCAGACCCTTTTTCTCTCACAATTCCACCAATAGATAATTCACTTTTAATTTACAGACCAAAACAAGGAGTGTATAGGCTACATGTGATACAAGAAGGATGAATCCAATGTCTGGAATTCAGTGTGCGCTACCTGGGATGCTAATACAGGACTCACTCAGCATTGGATCAACAGACACCCAAGCTCATGAAAACTGCCAAGGCCTGGAGGCTCTTTAACTGGAACTCCAAAACTCAAGAGCAAGATAATTACACTGCTCAGACTTTTGTAGGGATGCTGACTGATGTGCACATGTGGGACTCTGTTCTGTTTCCTAAACAGGTTGCGTATTATTCAAATTATACATTATATTATTCAAATTTAACAGACTGGTGTGTAACCCAAAAAAAAAAATTAATACACATCAAATGCTTCAACTTTCTTTTATATAATTTTTAGGGATATAAAGCACTCTGAGCTGTTTCAGCTGTAAACTGTTTTATAATAATTTTATGATAAATAGGCACAGACATTTTAAACAGATGCAATGCAGATACAAAAAAAAAGAAAAGAAACACAGGCCAGGGAATATCTGGAAATTAAACAGACACTTAGTTGTGAAGGTGTATGGCTTTTGACTCATTAATATGCTTCAGACACTGATGGAGCTTTAAAAATCGTTTTAAACAATAATAAATAAAAAAAAATAGGTCAAAACAAAAATAGGTTTTGCTGCTCTAATCCTTCTCTTCTTCTTCTAACGGTCCATTGATATGACGATAATTGGATGCGAGCGGCGCTTGGAAATGACGTCACGCGCATTTTCCCGGGCTTGTGTGTTTCAACCAATCACAGTCCAGCTCTCTAGCTTCAGGCTGCAGCGAGGATCTTGTCGGTCAGATTACCTTCATCTGTTTAGTTTATTTCCTTCATTGTATAGCCCTGTTACTTGTTTGTCTTGCGAGTAATAAACTGCTACGAATATATACATATATAGATATATGGAATTTTTGGACCATTTAATGCTTTGCTATCGTATTGTACGATGTAAGTTAGCAAGCGTACCTGAGGTCGGCTGTGTCCAGAATAGCTCCTGAGTGGACAGGTAGTGCACTAAGTAGGGCGCGGACGCCATCTTGTGTAGTGCACTTGTCTAGGGAGTGGGCAGCGATTTGGAATTTGGCCGTGCTTTGTTTATCAGGACGTGAAAAGAAGTGTCTACGTTTTGTGCGCCACTGTAAAGCTGTGTGTCAGAATATCAGAAATAGGGAAGACTTTACCCAGCCATGGACCTGAGGGACTTTGAGGCGGATAATTCGGTCAGTTGTCGGCTGTCCTCTCCTGTCCCTGACCTCTGCAGGACTGAAGACTGCTGTCTGGGCATCGACGAGGCTGGCAGAGGTCCTGTCCTGGGTCAGCAAGTACTTCATTAAACTCTGCCTGTTATTGCTTATTAAACTGCTGGTCTGTATTCTTTAAAAAAAAAAAAGAAAATCTGCAGACTGCTGTTAAAGGTTTTATAGCTGTGTCACTGTTTGATTCCTCTGTGCTTTAGGTCCCATGGTGTATGGAATATGTTTCTGTCCTGTGTCCAGAAAGGAGGACCTGAAGAACCTGAAAGTGGCAGGTCAGTTTTGTAGATCTACATACATGTGTCCTGGAAGGAATAACACACACAGAGGCATGCTGCTATAGGAAAATAATCAGTGATGTAGCGTGGAGTTACCGGACCATCCCGAAGTGGATTGTTTTCCAAGTGTTTCATTACCTCTTAGATACTGTATGACGGTCAAATACATCATCAAAGTTTTTATCGTACGTTAATAGTGACCGTAAATGTTATGGAACATCAACAAAACAAGTTCCTGTTCTCACTTACGCTATATTACGGCTTGTGGCCCTCAGTGGGCTGCATCAGGTGCGGCAGAGAACAAATTAATGACTAATCTTTTAAAAAAAACATTACAGAAGATATTTTTGGAAATTTTCTTTTACACCTACACATGTGTTGGTTTGAAATTTACATGAAATATTTTAATCATTATGATTTTATTGTTGCGTACAAAAAGACTATAGAAGTGAATTTCCCCTGTTTCTAGCTTTTCCCCAAACAAGCAGCAAAAGTAAACGAGCAAATGGAGGCACAGGAGGCTCTTCGCAGTGCGTCTGTTTCATTCCTGCTCATTTAATATGTGCCATTTTTTTTTTTATCCAGGAGTGTATGTGTTGCAAATAGAAATACAGTATTTGTGTGTTTATAGCGTGTACTGTTACAGGGAAGTGGTATTGCAATAGTTGTTTGCCGGTTTTGTGTCCAGACTCGAAGACGCTGAGCGAGGCAGAGAGAGAGAATCTGTTTCTGAAGCTGGACGAGGCCAAGAGCTTTGTGGGCTGGGCTCTTCAGATCCTCTCACCCAATACCATCTCCACTAGCATGTTACAGAGGTACACACACACACACACACACACAGGGGTCACAACAGCTGTCTTGTGTGTGGTGCATTAATAAAGATGAACTTTTCTCTTTTCTCTCTCTCTCCCTGTTCAGGGCGAAGTATAATTTAAACGCTCTGTCTCATGATGCTGCTATCGGGCTGGTGCAGTACGCTCTGGACTGCGGAGTGCAGCTCAAAGAGGTTGGAAAAGCACGTCTAAGTAGTTCCTAGCTACGTTCAAGGAATGGTTTAGCCACAAATAACATTTACACAGCGTTTAGCACATACAGCGAACGTAATCGACGTTGCTAATGTAGTGCTAACGTGTCTAATATATCAGAGACGCGTATAGCTACCAGGTTCATACATTTGTCTCAAAAGCCACCTTCACTGTCCCGTGTGTATAACATTGTTTCGTGTATGTTTGGCCAGGTGTTTGTGGACACAGTGGGCCCGGCGGAGAAGTACGAGGAGAAGCTGTCTCTGCGTTTTCCCGGGGTGAAGGTGACCGTGCGGCCCAAAGCCGATTCGCTCTTCCCCATCGTCAGCGCCGCCAGCATCTGTGCCAAGGTCAGTACCTGTACGAGAACCAGCACTGCTGCGAAAACACGGGATAACAGGAAGTACAGCTGTGTGATATTGGCTTCAAGTAAATAAATAAATAAATAAAAATTTTAAACGTGCTATTGCTTCCAAGATACTCGTCTGCAGCCCTTAACGATGTGTTTATCACTGAAACTCGTGTCAGATATAAACCTGTTTAATTATTAATTAATTGTTTCTCCTCTCCCAGGTGGCTCGAGACCATGCAGTGAAAGGCTGGAAGTTCACAGAAGATTTAGGCGAAGTGGATGCCGATTACGGCTCGGGATACCCCAACGGTCAGCGCGCCGCTCCGCTCGTATTCGTTCAAACGTTAACAGTGAACACCCCCAGCGTTTATCTCATACGTTTGCCCAGATTAGAGTGCAGGATGTAAGTAAACAGTGTTAAACCACAGCGCTATTGACTGATTGCTCAGAAAGTGTTGATTAGTTTTAAGTAAAGCAATACACGGATTCATATTGTCGCGCACGTTATGATACGTCATCGTTTCTATAGTAACGGCTCGCACAGGGCCGTGTCCGTCGCACGTTCCGCGTGAATGGATTTGTGAAAACGTGCCGTTGTTGAATTATGGTGAAGTTTTCTGGAAGGAGTCTCCAGTGCTAGCGCTTTGTAAAATATATTTTAACTTTATTATCTTCAAGACAGAGGTCTGTTTTATAGCTGCTGCAACGTAAGTGATAACAGAAACGAACGTTAAATGTAACTGTAAAATGTTGTTTTTGTTTTTTTTTTATATAATAAATTTAGCAAGTGTAACTTTTGGCAGATTGCTGTGGTGTCGGAGGAATAACACATTTCAAGATGTGCAGTTCTGGAAAATACTCGACTTTGTGGTGGAAACGGTTATTCTGCTTCGTCACCCCACCCTGTCGTTGATTATTTGCCTATAGCAGCACACCCTGAAGTGTATTATTCCTTACGTAATTACTGCACTCAGTAAGTGTAAATGTAACGCCATGGCCATTCAGCCTCACTCACAAAGTACACAGATAAAAGTTATAAATCACAAATGCATATCATTCATTCATATCGGTCGTTGTGGGTTCATGTTTATTCCGTCATGACTGCGTGTTCGCTGTTTTGGTTACTGAGGCTAAAGTTAGGGTTAAGTAGTGAAAGGAAGGTCCTCACAAAGGTGGTAAGACGTGTCTGTGTGTGTTTGTGTGTTCAGACCCAAAGACTAAGAGCTGGCTGTTGAAGTATCTGGACCCGGTGTTTGGTTATCCGCAGTTTGTGCGTTTCAGCTGGAGCACGGCACAGACTCTACTGGACAGCAAAGCGGTCCCAGTGCACTGGTGAGTCCACCAGCAGGGGGCGGAGTCTCGCAGCTCGGGGCGACGGAGAGCCGTCGGAGTATTACAGGGATTTTACGATGATGCTGTGGTCAGATATTATGATGGAGGTAGTCGTGTTTATTCATCAGAGGGAGTTTCACATGCTGTGTGTGTGTGTGTGTGTGTGTGTGTGTGTGTGTGTGTGTGTGTGTAGGGATGACGACGAGGAGGACGGAGAGAAAGCAGCAGCTCGACAGAGTAACACGTCCATGTTGTCATACTTCAGCCGCAGCAAACCTGCCAGCAACACGCACACACGAGAGACGCACCGCTTCTTCACCGAGCGTAGATTACAGAGCATCGACACACTCTGAACACACAGACGCACAGTGTGGTCATGCATGTGTACACATACACACAGTGTGTGTGTGACAGCTGACACTTCGTTGTCGCGAGACGCTTCCAGAAGACCTTTAAAAACAACATAAAAAAAATTTACAATTTTCTTAATATTCAAGTAATAAAATGTATATTTTATACATTAAGGTCTGCACTTGTTTGTATTACTGAGTCTTCTTGTGTCTTTGTGTTTGTATTTCTGTATAAAGTGCTACTCATCCGGATATGGTTATTACTTAGCAAGAATGCTCTATGTATATCGTGTTATAAGGACATGTTTTCTCTAAGCATGAAAGAAATACGCTTACAGATTTAAGTGAGGGAAAAAACAGGTCTAGAGTTCTGTTCTGATTTCGCTTTCCACTTGCAGACTAAAGCCACAGTTAAGAGGAAAATGGAAAAAAAATGTCAAGTAGAACGACTAGAACTGTGTAACTGTAGGTTACACAAAACATGGTGTGGATTCCACATGATGTTGGAAACATTCCTTTGAGATTCTGGTCCGTGTTGTCATGATCGCATCACGCAATTCCTGCAGCTTTTTCATGTGCACGTTCATGCTGTGAATCTCCCGTTCCACCACATCCCAAAGGTGTTCTTCTGGATTCAGATCCACTGACTGGGAGAGTCACTGAATACCACTGAACTCACTGTCATGTTCATGAACCCAGTTTGAGACGACTTTTACTTTGTGACATGGCTCATTATCATGCTGGAAGTAGCCATTAGAAGGTGGCTAAATCGTGGCCATGAAGGGATGCACATGGTCAGCAACAATACTCAAATAGGCTGTGGCATTCAAGCGATGATTGGCCCGAAGTGTGCCAAGAAAACATTCCCCACACCATTACACCACCTCCACCAGCCTGGACTGTTGATACAAGGCAATTTGGGTCCATGGATTCATGCTGTTGGTGCCAAATTCTCACCCCACCATCTGTGTGCCTCAGCAGAAATCGACATTCATCAGACCAGGCTACGTTTTTCCAGTCTTCGGCTGTCCAGTTTTGGCGAGCCTGTGCCCACTGCTGCCTCAGCTTTCTGTTCTTGGCTGACAGAAATGGAACCTGATGTGGTCTTCTGCTGTTGTAACCCATCCACCTTGAGGTTTGACGTGTTGTGCATTCTGAGATGCTTTTCTGCTCACCACAATAATACAGAGTGGTTATCTGAGCTACTGTAGCCTTTCTGTCAGCTCAAACCAGTCTGGCCATTCTCCTTTGACCTCTCTCATCAACAAGGTGTTTCCATCTGCAGAACTGCTGCTCATTCGATGTTAGACTCTAGAGAATGTTGTGTGTGGAAATCCCAGATCAGCAGTTATAGAAATATTCAAACCAGCCTGTCTGGCACCAACAATCATGCCATGGCCACAATCACTGAGATCACATTTTTTCCCCATTCTGATGGTTGATGTGAAGATTACCTGAAGCTGCTGGCCCGTATCTGCACGATTGCCTGATTAGATAACTGCAAAAATGAGTAGGTGTACTGGTGTTCCTAATAAAGTGATCAGTGAGTGTATCGTTAATATAAGTCCTGGGATGAGCAACAGGATAGTGTTTATGATTACAGCAGCAGCTCTTGGGGATAAATCTACAGAATAAATCCTCTAATTTATTATTTATTTAAGTGGTAATATTAAACTCGTTTACATTATATATGGGTATATTTTTTTAGATTTTTTTTTCTGTCACATTCAGCATGACAGCGTTTTAGGGCCACGTTTAAAAAAAATAAAAATACAAGATTTCGAGAATAGAGTCATAATATTTCGAGAAATTATACCATTGTGCACCATGTCTCCCATTTTGCCAAAATAGTCACAGTATTATGACTTTATTCTTGAAAAAAATCTTGACTTTTATTTTTCAAAATATTACTCTATTTGCGAAATATTACGGCTTTTTTCTCGTAATATCAGGTACTACGAATTTTAGCTCAATATATTATGATTTTTTTTCCCTGGTAGTCACGTATAGATCTCGTAAGTTTTATTATTATTTTAAACAGTAGCACTAAAATGCTGTCTTACATTAATTCTGAACCTATTAATATTTTTCAATTTTATTTTTAAAAATATTTTTGGTCTTTTGTTGCTGCTGTGGTAATGAAAGAACGACTTTATGTACAAACTTCATCCTTCTCAGAGAGCAGTTCCTCCTCCACTACAGTCCCGCCGCTCTGCTTGCCCGAATGCAGTAGTTTTTCGCGTCGTTTTTGGCCTTCACGCGGCGGCTTGGCAAAGGCCAGTAGTAAGTGTGGTAAGTTTGAGACTTATTCATTCATTATAATAATTACAGTTCGGGTCTAGTTAAATGTTGCTGGTTTGCCTGTTAAATGTTTTTAAAATATGTTTTAATTCATTTTACGACTTGTACCGAACCTTTCATCTTCAATAATCGCAGGTGAAAGAAAAGCAACATGGACATACGACCGAATCACACGATATACATCAACAACCTGAACGACAGGGTGAAGAAAGAAGGTGTGTGTCCTGACTGTTTGTGATTAAACTGCTCGTTTTGATTTTTAAAAATGATTTATAAGTGCTTTTAAGGTTGATAAATAACTAACTTGCTGGCTAGTGCCTTGGCTGAATGGTTTCTCCATGGAAACGTTCGAGATGTTGCATGCTGGGAAAATGCTTTATTTTAAAAAACTTAAAGCGCTTTAATGTGTCCTTGAAATCAAAATGGATGAGTCCCTTAGTGTTGTGGACATCAATATGATAGTATATGTAGAAAAAATATTCTTGTTTTAATTTTATCGTTCATCACATCTGGGAAACTGATATAAAAAAATTGAGTCATCCTGTACTAGTCTTGTGTTCATCCAATTAAATGCTGTTTCTGAAGTTTGTTAAGATTCAGCAGGGGTGTGTTGTGATGTATCTTGAACTTTACTGGCAACACGTCATCCTACTGGCATGTCTTCCTGTTTCAAAAGGAAATACGTCAGCGCACGGAAACAAATCGCGCCTCTCGAGCCGTTTAATGGGAACTCTTAAGATCTGAGTTGAGGTTCGGAGCCGTTTGAATTCCTTTGGGTGATTTGGTGTGCTGTGTTTTATCCTCAGAGATGAAGAGGTCTCTCTACGCCCTGTTCTCTCAGTTCGGCCAGATCGTCGAGATCGTCGCTATGAAGACCATGAAAATGAGGGGCCAGGCGTTTGTGGTGTTTAAAGAACTTGCTGCAGCGACGAACGCACTGAGACAGCTGCAAGGTTTTCCATTCTACAACAAACCCATGGTGAGTGTTTCAGGGCTCGCTCACGTGCGTTTGTTGCTCAGGGAGCTCGAGGACTCGCAGTGGATTAGTGAAGTAAAAGAAATGCACTTTGTTTGGAGGCTTGAGTATGTTCCATGTTGAGGGAACTGTCAAAACCTTCTGAATGTATCATGATGAATGGATTAGCCTTCACCACTTTCAGCGCTGTTGTAGAAGATGTTAGTAACCAGACTGACATGGAAATTAAAAACAAAACACCCCAGTATTCCTGTTGCGTATCACGATGGCGTAGCGTAGCGTCACATCGCAGCTCCAGGGCCCATGGTCGGATCCTGACCTCGGGCTGCTGTCTGTATGGAGTTTCATATATTCTTTCACATGTTCGTTTCCTCACAAAAACATGTCAGTAGGTGGATTGGTGACTCTAAATTGATGTTACATGTTTGTGTGTTTGAGTGAGAGTGTGTGTTTGGTTGGTGCCCTGCGACAGACTGGCATCTCATCCAGCGTGTATTCCCGTTTCACTCCCAGTGTTCCTGGGATAGACTCCACGACCCTGATCAGTGTAACCGATCATTTAAGTTTGTTGTTTGACGTTTGCTTCTGAGATTTTTTTGCACTAAAAGCTAATGTAGTTAAAAAGTTACAGAAGTCAGCCTCACCTAATAGCTCTTTAGCCACGCCCAGATATTCACTACACACCACTGTATCTGAACCGGAATAATTCCACCCCTAGCTCACGCCTCTCAGTCTGACGGTGGGATTGTAGCGAAAAGCTAGAATGATGTTATGCACGAGCTACGCTGACGTTCCAGACATTAATCCACATGTGGTGTTCAATTGCAGCGGATCCAGTACGCGAAGACGGACTCTGATATCATCTCTAAGATGAGAGGCACGTACGGAGACAAAGAGAAGAAGAAGGAGAAGAAGAAGAAAGCTCAGGAGCAAGCAGCCATTGCTGCCAAGAAACCAGCGGTGAGTGAGTTTACAGCATATGAAGTTTACATATGAAGCGCGATTAAAACCATGATGTTGCCACTTAAAGCCTTCAGGAGAAGGAGGTTAGATTAGGCAGGCTAGTCAGTACACTGCTGACGATAGAAGCAGGAAAGTCATTTTAACCAGAGTTATCTGTAGCTCCGCCCACAGACTCTGTACCTGTTTTGATTTGATGCGTTTTATCTTCCAGAATGCTGTAAACACACAACCACCTCCACCAGCTACAGTCCAGGTACAAGGATAAAGCATGTTTTTTTTTTGTTTTTTTTTGGATTTATTTTAATTCATATCTTTTGCGCTGTTTCTTGCGAGGTTCTTTGTGCAGCACTGTACTGAAGACTCTCTCTGTCCTGTTGTTGTTGTTATTGTTGTAGGTTCCTGATAATCCTCCCAACTACATCCTCTTCCTGACCAACCTACCTGAGGAGACCAACGAGATGATGCTGTCCATGCTGTTCAACCAGTGAGTACCGTTTCCCCGCCCTCACCTCTCTGTTACGCCACAGAGCGTCGACTGTGAGGGATCACAGAGCTCCACGCTGCGGACTGCGACAAATTCATTCCTAAATATAATGATTCTAACGATGCGGATGTTAGAGGGTAAAGCGGTAAAGCGTTAAGGTTTAGGTGCACTGCATTACGAGCATTGTAGTGAAAATGTTTATTTCGGATGCAGTAGACGCGTAGAGAGTGCCGTCTCATCTTCTCGTCTTTATTACTTTTCCTTTGCCAGCTCGCTTATTTATTTACTTACTTACTCACTTACTTACTTACTATTGGCTGTTAATAAATGCCACACACTTCACAATTATCTCTCCTGACTCATCTCTGTAAAGTAAAAGTGACAAAGTTGTTCAAGTTTGGGGGGAGAAAAAAAAAAACTGTGGATGGTAACAGACATGAATGCATTTTTTTTTTTTACTCAGTATTTTTGAAAAATTCGACAGTGAGGTTATGATCATCCTCCGTGACGCACATTTCAAAGCTAAAGATATCCTGTTTTATGCGGAAACACTTCACTCTACAGGATTTCCATTTCATCTGCTCTCCGTTTCAAAGAACGTATCCATTATCTTTCTCACTAACGTCCAGATTCAATACTCTCAAACTTGAGCATGTTCCTGTTCTTCACTTCCACTGCAGGGTCATCATACGCTCCGATATCAGCTCTTGTCGGTGAAGTTTATAGCGATGTTCTGTTTTCTTCTCTTCACAGGTTCCCCGGTTTCAAAGAGGTGCGTCTGGTCCCCGGAAAACACGACATCGCCTTTGTGGAGTTTGAGAGCGAAGCCCAGGCAGGAGTCGCTAAAGACGCACTACAGGGCTTCAGGATCACTGCCACCTGTGCCATGAAGATCACCTATGCCAAGAAATGACCACACACACACACACACACACACACACAACATGAGCATTGTCGGACTGAAACGCAGCCCTGCTGAGCGAATCCTACGTCCCATCATGACTTTGCTACCATTTGATTTTCTTTTCATGTTTATGATTGTACAGGATTTTTGTTGTTTAGAAACTGCCACAGCGGCAAATAGAGTTGGGCTTCGGGGCTGATTGTATTTTTATTTTTTATGTTAGAATATTAAAGGACGTTTTTAACATTCCAGTGGAACAAGCTTCATCTTTAAATGGGGGTGTGTATACTTTTGAACCCACACGACACTGATCGCTGCGCTGTTCATGGGCATGCAGCATCCTATCCTGTATTTGTTAAAAACAATGTGAACTCGCTCTTCTTCTGGTGTATGATGTATTTCCATGGTGACTCTAGTCTGGGGTCTAACATGAGAAAACACCACAGACCTCACAAAAGAGTTGTTTTAATTCACACACAAAAATTATGAGGCTGTACAGAGGCAAGCAAATGTCCCGACATGCAAGAAAGATTATTATTAAGAATTAATATATATTTCTTTTACATTAGTAACACACAGAAAATGTTCCATACTGAAAAGCAAAACCTTCATTCCATTGCTCTTACCTCACTTGACCTCTTGATTGTTTGAAAAACAATCAGAAGATTTCTTGTTAAGAATTAAATACTGTACTCATGTCAAAAGAGAATCTTCTCTGCCATTACATCCAACCCACGTGACTGCACTGAATTTTACCACGTGATTCCGTTTATGGTCGAAAAGCAATCATCGAATATTGGCATGAGATTGTGAGTTTAAATCTGGAAGATGACACCGGGCCATCTGGGAGCCAAGGGAGCAAAATCAGCCATGCTTTCTGTGTGGGAGGGGCATTCTCTCTCTCTCTCTCTCTCTCTCTCTCTCCTGTCAATCACAGTAACACTAGCCAATCGTGGGCATCTGTGAGCTCATGTATGTGGAAGAGGGTAGATAGCGCTTTCCTCTGAGAGTGTTACTCCGCCCTGTGACGCAGCATGAACAGCACTTGGAATAGTTGTTATTGGCCGGGTTCATCCTCCCCGGATGGTAGCTGTCGTATGATAGAGGAGACCTAACTTGTAGGAAGGAATTGGCAAGACCAACTTGGAGATAAAAACGTTTTTTTCAACGCAGCAGCTTGCAAAATCCTTCCTATCAGCATAGTCAGTCAAAACCATGTAGGTAATTTGTCCTGTAACTGACGTGTATATCAGAAGATGTATAAATATAATAAAATGGTGGAATTACTCCAGGTTTCCATGTCAGTCTAATCCGGTCCAAACAGGAATAAATGGAGGACAAAGAGCAGCACTCGGTTCAAGTCAACCCATAAAACCCATAAAGCTGATGGGATTTCTCTCTTCTATACAGCCTTAGCGGTTTGCTCAGGTAAAGTGTATTGATGGGAATTTTGCTGGAGAGCAGATGGCATTGGTGTGACAGACCATGGTTCGGCCTCGTCTGGAACATCTAAAAGTCCAATTTTTGAAGCCTGAGCTTTCAACATTCACGTATTTCAGATTCATAGAAAAGCTTTGGTGTTTTGATGTTCTGGCTTGCTACACTATTAAACTAACAGCCTGTAAAAGGGCACGGTGTTGAGCGTTTTTTTAAGTGAACACTTTTTCTGAAGCCCCCTCAGGTTTCAGTCTTAACGTCATAGACTGTGGATAAAGAGTGTTTGTGTGTGTGTCGTATTAACTCTCAATGGATAAAATTTTTTTTTTAGAAATCTTTTCCTTCTGAAGGTTTGAAGAGCAATCCCAAAGGAGGTAACGCTTCCATCTTAGGTTTCGACATGAGCTCTCAATACGTTTCTTGTTTAATTCTTAATGAAATAATAATTAATAATTGTTTCTGTACTGAACTGTCAGTTCTCCATGCTGCTGGTGTCTGATGCCCATCAGATCATATTTTAAAGATCCCATAAAAATCCATTACTAGTTCTTTTAGCTAATTTACGCAGGCTTTATGTATTTAACGAACCTTCAGGAAATTGAATACGTAGGAGTGCATATGAGAAAACCTGTGTGATGTAGAAATGGTAAAGTCTGATAATACAGAAACATTTACTTATGAAATGTATAAATTATGTGGAAACATGAAAATGATATTTGGCATTTATTTGTCAAAAAAGCACACCATCGATCTGATGAGGTATTTTGGCTTGAGGCTACAGTAAGGTGGTTTTCTCTCAGACAAACCATTTGCACACTACCGATGACATGTGCAGAATTAGCAAGGTTAAGCTAAAACATGAACACTATCACGGTAGCTGGGTGTGAATTTGTGTCAGGTGAAAGAAAATTAAAGAGGCCATCACAAACAGATTGTGAGAAATCAGTGGCGATCCTCCATTCTTAATCTGTACGAAGTAACACCTCTTCTTTTCATTCATTATTTTTACATAATGAGAGAATAAAACAAGAGTTCATCACCAGTCCACCTTAAACAAGCTCTTGTCCAATACGGTTTATTCTTCTATTAGCTATTCTATGTATTTAACCCTTATAATCCTGGCACAACAGAAAAGCATTTGCTTCTGTTTAACATCGGCCTAGTTTACAACAACAATTCAGGAAAGCCACCTCTCCTGAGCGTTAGACTTTTCAAGCATAATGGAGCAGCACAGAACAAAGTTGGAAGATTTAAAAACACCAATGCTTTCTGGAAACTTGCTTTAATGGTGGTGTTAAAAACAAAAGTGGCCCATTAACGTAATTTGCCATTTGGGTTTGTTTAAATATGATGTGGGATTTACAGCATGCAAAAAGGAAAAAAATCAGAAGAAAGCAATAAGACTAAAGGAAAGCCACGCAGTTTTTATGAGTTCCTTAGGCAAATACACGAGGAACCTTTGAGGTAAACCTCTTAGGATATCACCATTAACATCTGAAAAACAGTTCAGCTATAAAGTGTTTTTATTACAGTGAAAATCTCTCACTCTTCCAAACTCAGGGTGCTGGAACAAGGGATGGAAAACATCTCCATATGAAGTTTTAATTCTGGAGAGATGTAGCAGAATCAGCTCCTCCCTATCCACACATCTTTTTTTTATTTTAAGGGAAGCCCTGATCTTTCCTTCGGGGGGTTATTTATGAGGCTTGAAGCACACGAGCCCATCTGAATGACCATTAATGCTGCTTTTATTTTCCTTCCATTTGCCGTCTGAAGAGGCGTTCATAAAACGTGCAGAAACGTGGGATGAAGAAGTCAGAGTTGATATGTAGGTCTATTACAGAGAGCGTCGCTGTACGGTAGCTTCACTTTCTTTCCCCATTGTCATTAGGGTGAGCAAATGTAATCCAGTTTAGCTGAGTGACTTTACTGTTATTATGCAAACCCATGTGGAAGGGGTGGAGGAAAAGTAATCTGAGTAACATTTGAAGAAAAAAATTGAGTGTGGTAAAAATCTTAGTCTCCACACGTAAACCTGCTGAAGTGTTTTAGAAGTAAATAACTGAAATAAATTTGTGACGACTCGCACATGACTCAATTCGTAGGAAAAAAACACGAATGTTAAAGGTTAGGGGTGGGGCTAGTGGTCACCTGTGCTTATTTGGTTTATTTATTTATTTATTTTTGTATATTTTTTCATGAGAAAGAAACGTAACGTATGAAAAGTACTTTGTGTACAGCAAACGCAATATAAACAGTTAATTACCAATTACGCAAGATGATCAGTATCCATCCAAAGTGGTATGGATTTGACTGGATGTTTTCAATATCATTAACAAATAAGGAACAAAACACTCTGGTCACGGAAAACTAATCAACAATGGAGCGGTGTGATGAAGCACGGTTAATGTTACCACTTAGAATTTGATTATTCTCCATCCCAAAATGTTTTATTTCTCTCATACCACAGCAGTTTGCCAACAATTACAATTTTTACTTATTAATAAATGACAAATCATACTTTTTAAAATCAATTCTTAGTTTAATTTAATGTCTGCGAGACAAGTTAGTTCCTCTTATCACTTATGTTATAACATCTATAAACATTCGTTGAGACAAAAAAACCTACAGCTTACTATATGTTACAGAGAAAGCAGAAAGCAGAAACTCCTCTGTCCCGAAGACTTTAACACGGTGGAAAACCTACTGACTGTTACAAAGCGCGGACACGTGACATTCCTTCCATAAAAGTTCAGTCAATATCTCCCTGCAGAAAACTTCACCCCATCAATGATTCGAAGTTTTTCTTTGACGAACAACATAAAGAATGTGAAGTGTACCTGTGACAAGTCCCAAGTCCCTGTGAAGCTGTTACTATAGAAACGCTAACGTATTAGCGCGAGCGCATTAATATAAACCCGTGATTTGAATTACAGCCAGAACTCCTGTCAGAGATGCTGTTGTGGAAAGGCAACACCTTCTGACCAATCAGAATTGAGAATCCAACAGCGCTGTGGTGTAAATAACACAAGTGATAGGATTGGCAGTCGGGGAAAAAAAAACAAAACCCTTCTGAATCATAATCTTTGTTTTGTAATCTTTTTTTTGTCCTGCTAATGTCATTAGGTGAGAGCACTAATGTTTGCATACTCTTATACTCAAAGTCAAGTTTATTAAGAAAATACTTTTCATTATTAGTCTCTTAGGAAAAGGATTAAATGTCGAATCTTTACGATTCCCTCAGTTGTCTGTCTGGTGGATCTCTTAGTGGGTTTTCTCATCAGAAAGTAGAACCCTTTTAGAAAGCTAGAAACCCTCCAAACTATGCAATGCGCCCTTGAATGGATCTTTTTTCCCCCATAGTGTACAGTAACTTTGGGAGTGACGAGGTTGGACAGGATTAGGACCGAGTACCTCAGAGGGACAGCTCATGTTGGACGTTTGGGGGACAAAGTTAGGGAGGCCAGATTAAGATGGTTTGGACATGTTCA
>CM074970.1:13302603-13321352 GCA_037577455.1 Pangasius macronema
TGTACATCTGCTCCTGTGAGTGCTGCTGAGGTGGAGCTCAGGTTGCCCTCACACACCTACATCCATCCATCCATCCATCCACCCATCCATCCATCCATCCATCTATCCATCTGCTCCTGTTTGTGCTGCTGAGGTGGAGCTCAGGTTACCCTCACACACCTACATCCATCCATCCATGCATATATATTTCTGTCTTACCATGCATCAGTCTATCTATCTATCTATCTATCTATCTATCTATCTATCTNTCTATCTATCTCTGACTATGCATCAGTCTATCTGTCTCTCTATGTATCAGGAAATAGTCTCATCTATCTATCTATCTGTCTGTCTATCTATCTATCTATCTATCTATCTATCTATCTATCTATGTCTATTCACTTTGATGCTTGTACAGGGTTAGAAATCAGTTCATAAATGTCGCGTGCGTAGTGAGCGCTACCCGTGTGTGTGTGTGTGTGTGTGTGTGTGTGTGTGTGTGTGTGTGTGTGTGTGTGTAGATCTTCACTAGCAGCTCTTCATCATCACATCATCATCAGAGGGAAACACAGCTGTAGTGGAGATGAAGTGCTGATGCTGTTCCGGGGGGAAACGAGAAGCAGGAGGAACATCGGATCGCAGCAGCGGTAAGATGAAGGATAGAAATGTTTCATTCTGTGCACAAACGACATGTTTCACGCTTAATGTGTATCTGTTTATCTTCTCGTGATTTTTGCCGAATAAACCCGTTTTTAATTGTTGGTTGTTTTGTTGGATCCGAGCACAAGATCGGGTTTTGTGAACAAATGAAATTATTCCTAACAGCTGGAATGACAGATGTTGCCAAAGTTTTTGTCTGGGATTTCCGTTTTCATAAGAGACTGAGATATTCTGCTTTCTTTGTCTGCGCTGTGAAGTAATTTCTTTAAACGCTTTAAATAACTGTGTGTGTGTGTGTGTGTGTGTGTGTGTGTGTGTGTGTGTGTGTGTGTGTGTGTGACTGCGTTAAAATCTCTGAAAATGTCATTAAAGCTTAAATCTTCCAGCATTAGTCTCATATGCCGTTTAAAAAAGTATTTAAATAAAAAGTAAAAAGAAAAAGAAAAACAATTTTCCTAACATAATCAGTGTATAACTATAACAATCGAGACAGTTACTTACTGCTAACATTTTATCTACAATAACCCGAATAATTAAAGAATGAATAAATTACTCGAGCGCCACTGATGAATATTCATTATGCAAATGAGTTCAGTATTTGCATTTATTTGCATACAGACTGCTGCTTCTCCATAATGGATTAATTCATTTACAAAAAAAAAATATGATGATGTGATTAAGTTTTTCTTCTCGTCAGGAGGTAAACAATATGCTAAAGAATACATCCATATGATAATAATAATAATAATAATAATAATAATAATAATAATAATAATAACATTGGCTTCATTCACTGAGTGTATAAAAACCTCACACCATCTAAAAACTGAAAAAAAAAAACAAGCATCAGATTGTTAAAGAATGTTAAAATCTTTCTTCATCCATGGCTTTTAAAGTTGCTCATTATTAATTTAAATATAGAAAAAAAAATTAAATAATTATCTCTTTGATAATGATCTTGCTGCATATTGGTTTATTTTAAGCAAAAAAAAAAAAGTCCTAATGATGTTTAATACTATATTAGTGACTGAATGCTGAACACTAAATACATTTCTATTAAACGGTGATTTAACTTGGATATGAAAAATATTGTATTAAAAATAATAAAGTTTGTTTATGTTCTAAAACGTAGTAAAAATTGAAAATCTGATATAATGACCCGACTCGACAACGTGACAAGAGGTCATTAAAAAAAAAAAAACTCTCAGGAATGAAAAATAAATTGAGTATAACTTTAAAATTCAAATCATAATTTGTCATTTAACTTAAAATAAGATTTGCATTGTAAACCATTTAAGGTCAAAAGCCACAAAAATGCATCTTACTTAAAAGTTAGTGGTTAATAAACAAATAACATTTCTGATTCAACACAAACAAATCTACTTCCAAGCTCAGATTAGAAATCTAATATATATATAGGTTAAGAGGGTAGGAGTGTGTGGTGAACCGTACAGACTACTGTGTGTAATGATCTTCTTTCTTCCTTTTTTTCAGAGAGTAATGCACGTCTAGAGAACAAAGAGAACGGAGAGAGTGAAGCAGCTAATGCACTCTGATCCACGAAGCACACTACAGGAGAACGATGGGTGAAAGAAACTGCACTTCGTTGGCAGTAACATGGACTCAAGGCCAGCCATCACAGAACCCTCAGGACACTCTCATGGCAAGCTATGACATTACACTGGATTACGACATTCCCGTGGACCAGATTCCGGACACCACTCAGGGGAGAGCCTTTTTCATCTCTACCATTATCATCGCCATCGTTCTGGTGTGCATCATACTTGTCTGTGGCATTGGGAACTGCCTCTTCATCATCACGTTAGTGCGTCACAAAAAGCTGCGCAATATCACCAACCTGCTCATCGCAAACTTAGCGGTGTCGGACTTCCTGGTGGCAGTCGTGTGCTGCCCGTTCCTGGTGGACTACTATGTCATTAAGCAGCTCTCCTGGGACCATGGGATTTTCCTGTGCATTTCAGTCAACTACCTGAGGACAGTGTCTCTCTATGTGTCCACCAACGCCCTGCTGGCCATCGCTGTGGACAGGTGAGTGTTCGGTTTCCTTGGACACCAGCAGGTACCGAACCACTCCAAGGTTTGGACATACCTGCTCTTCATCTTATACTATTTTAGCATAATTGTCACAAATGTCACAAACTCTCAGAGCTGATTTCATGTCATTTTGTTTCTGTTATAGCCTTGTCTCTGCCCCAGTCCTGTCATTGGTTAACTACCCTAATGTGTTCACCTGTCCTGTGTTAAGCCTTTGATTACATTCTCTGTTTATGGTCTCTTGTTTTTCCCTTGTTGCAAAGTTTGAATCATTATATTTGTGGATTGTTAAGTCCCTTGTTTTCCTCTGTCCCTTGTACTTCCTGTTTTACGACTCTCACTTGTCAGTGTAGGTTTTCATTCCAACCAAACAGACGCCACGCCTGAGTCTATTGAAAGCCAAGCTCATCTGATTAAACAGGTGGAATCAGGTGTGGCTCCTGCTCCACACTGAGCTTCTGTGGAAAACACGGGACACCCCTGACTCAGACTATGACATGTGTTACAGTAATAATGATTTGCAGTGACCAGGAAGAGTGTTAAACAAATCAAAGTTATTTTATATTTTGAATTCCTCACAGATGAAGCTTTGTAAATGTTAAGCATTTACTCAACAAGCTTCATGATGGAGATTCACCCAGGAGACTTGTCTTAAACTTCCTAAATAGGCAGAGCTCCTCACTGCTTCTCCTAATTTCTAAATTAAATCATTTAATTTTAAGTAAAAACTTCATTTTTAAGTTTAATTCAGAAATGAACACATACATGTGACTCATTCTCTAGCAACAGGTTTAGCTTCTGTCCTTGGGATCTGGTTGTTGTGAGTTAAACTGAGCAAGGCTCGTAACCCTGAACTGCTCGGCCCTCAGTCAGTTTGGATAACAGTGTCTGCCAAATGAATAAACGTCATAAGTGTTTTCAGCATTTCGGAAATATAACAGGATTTCAGTATTTCAGAAATATATGTGCAAACGACAAAGATGATTTTACACCATTTAGGTCCATGGTTCTTAAAGTGTGGTGCGTGAAGCATAGCCAGGGGTCAGGAGTAAAAAGCTTGGAGAAATAACCAAAATATTACCATTTCATTGTTGAGTAAAATATTTGAAGCTGGACTACAGTATGTTCATAAAATACATTTGTACTGAGTTCAGTCTGTGGATTTTTTATTTTTTTTTACTTAAAAATGTGCCTGGCTGCATTTGTCATTTGTTTTCAAATTTCATTTCTTTTCATGAATACTAAATATAAAATATTCAGGAAAAAATAAACTGAGAAAAGCTCTTGAAAGTTCACTCAGATTTTAGGAATGAAATTGAGGACAGGATGTGTTTTTCATGCTACTCCTGTCCATCATGCGTGTTTCCTGAGACATGACGGTTATAAACACGTCCGGTTTGGGTCCTGATGGTCTCACGATTGCTCTGGTTCTGCCTTGGCCACACATCCATGATCACACACTTGTTGCTCATGATTATTAACACTCCAGAGAAGAATCAGGAAAGAGGAGGTGAGAAAAACATTTCTCAGTGTTTTAACTGATTCTGAATTTTAGCATTTGAGATGATTCTTCAAATGGATGATGTTCTAGTGAGAAGGATATCTAGACATTGCTTTATGTTTCCTGGTGTAATTGTAAGCTGTGCTCTTGTCCACAGTAGTTTGTGTTACACGTATTCCATGTTCTTGTTTTTTGTTTTGTCCTTGATCTTTGCAAGCCTGGTTTGGATAATGATTATGAATAAGTCTGTGTCGACTGTGTCTGCCTCAGGCTTGATGCCTGTTATGGATAAAGGTCCTTGGATATGTAAGAAGAGAAATAAGAGCCAGTACAGCATTATGGCAAGATGTTGACTTAAAGCAAGAATTTCTTCCCCATATGACTATTCAGACTTGTGCTTAATTACAGATCTGCCCTATGTGCATTCATGTGTGGTGGCTCTCTGTGTCTCATGACCCGCTACCTAATCTTAAAAGTGGATTAAAGGGAAAACGATACCCATTTCTTCCATCCTGAAAAATCCGTGGAAAGACAGCACAGCCAAGTGTGGTCAGATTTAAGGAATTGTATAATTGCTGTATAAAGCAGATTTTCTGAATATTTACATTTATGGCATTTGGCAGACAGCCTTATCCAGAGCGACTTACATTTATCTTATTTATACAGCTGAGCAGTTGAGGGTTAAGGGCCTTGCTCAAGAGCCCACCAGTGGCAGCTTGGCGGTGCTGGGGATCAAACTCATGACCTTCTAATCAGTAGCCCAACGTCCTAACCACTGAACTACCACTGAATATCTGCAACGATGCAAAAAGGAGATTTTTTCCCCCATTATTTTCATATTCCTGAAATTCCTAGGGATGAAATGGGTTGAAAGTTTAGCAGTGGAGAGAAGAGGAATGTTGACACTTTGGCCACGTCGAGTATAAAGGACAGCGTGTTCAGAGGAGCAAACTGGACGGCCTTTGAGCCGATATTATTTGTGTAGTAGTTTGTTCTGAGGACAGTAGTGGCACTGACAGGTGTTTGGCGCCGGTACGAGTGTATCTGGTGCTGCAGACACCTCAGTGTCACTGCTGGGATGAGGAACACTCCGACAAACCAAAAATCTCAAGGCAGAAACCAACCCTGATATAGACACACCATTGTTACTGCATCTGATACACTCATACCAGCACCCCCCACACACACACCTCAATGTCATGGTCACTGTGGTGCTGAGGATGGATCCACCAACTAAATAATATCTTCTCAATAGTGGTTCTATGATGCAACAGGTTTACCTGATAAACACCAGAAGTGCAACATTGTGTTTAATATTTTCGTTGTGCCTCTCTGTCTCACTGTGAATATTAATGCCTGTTCTCATAAAAGCCTTTGCAGATGAGATGGTCCATCTGCTGTAATAAGGAATTCTAAAAGAACGCACAGATTTCATGTTGGTCCAAACACAATAACAGCCACCTTCTGTGTGTTTCCTAGATACATGGCCATCGTGCATCCTCTGAAGCCAAGAATGAAGTACCAGACCGCCTACTGGCTCATACTCGGAGTCTGGATCTTCCCAATCCTCATCTCTGTTCCCTCGGCCTACTTCGCCACGGAGCATGAGTACCCTCAAGGCGCTGTCGCACATAGCAGCAAGATCTTCTGTGCCCAGATCTGGTCAGCAGACCAGCAGCTTCTCTACCGCTCTTATTTTGTGTTCATTCTGGTTGTGGAGTTTGTAGGACCCGTGGTAGTCATGGCATTGTGCTACGCTCGGATCTCACGTGAGCTCTGGTTCAAGAACGTTCCAGGGTTTCCAACCGAGCAGCTCGAGCGGCGTTTGCGGCGTAGGCGACGCACTGTCGTTGCTCTGATTGCTGTCCTTGTGGCTTACATGCTTTGCTGGGCGCCATATTACGGCTTTGCGCTTCTGCGGGATTTCTACCCGTCAGTGATCACACGAGAGCGCAATTCACTGGTCGCGTTCTACATCATCGAATGCATCGCCATGAGCAACGGGGTCATCAACACGCTGTGCTTCGTGAGTGTGAGAAACAACGCTGCTAATTGTCTCAAGAAGGCAAGATGTCCGCAGTGGCATGTGGTGTCGAGGAACGCTGCCATTGCTGGTGTGAAGATGGTGGCCGAGGGCGATATGAGGACTTCTTCACTCAAAGTGACAGAGGAAGTGGAATGTACAAGAATAAAATGAAGAGATGAAAGATCTAAAGGAGGAGGAGGAGGAGGAGGAGGAGGAGGAGGAGGACAGAGTTCCTGGTGTGACCCTATTTAGTAAAGTCTTTAATATTAACAAGAGAAAATTCACAAAAGGTTACTCTCTATCTTGGGATAAATAACAGAAATAAACAGAAATAAGCAATTAAATCTGTATATTACAGGCTCTACATGCTAAAAAAAAAAACGGTTTCTTTTCTTGGATTTTGTTTTGATAGTTAAAGCTTCTTTCCTTACTAAAGAAATTCTAGGTGGAAGTATCTCTAATAGAGGAACACTTTGTTGTAGGTGACTGAAGAATGCTTTAGACTGAACTTGAGCTGCTCCTCAAGACTTCTTAGCATCTTAAAGGGTTTCTAATAGTGGAGGACTCTGGTGTTGGTCTCTCTATTAAAACTTTAAGGGTCTCTATAAAGGGAAAAGCCGAAGAATCCGTAAGCAATTCCAATGTATCCGTTCTTCTCCACTCAGTCCATCAATGGAACAGGACCACCATCAGACCAACAGTAAAAAAAAAAAGAATAAAAATTAAACCAATACAGAACACTGATGAAGGCTAGAGAACAATATTTGGGATGAAATTGTGCTTGGGAAAATATGATCTACAAGTTGCACCAACAATGGAAGTAAGCGTAGTCCAGAATCCATGATCTGCCTGGAGAACTTTTGAAAGATTTTCCAGAAGGAGCTGAGATCATCTTCACTCGCTGCACAAATGCAACCTCAGACATACCTCAGAAATCACTCATCTCCAATTTACTTTTTTTCTTTTTTAACTATAATTAACTAAATTTGATATCAGGGGTCATATGACTTTGCTTTACCCCCTGCACAACCAACTAAATGCCACAGTGCATTTTCCCAAAGCATCCGATCACCTATTTTTGATTGTTCGTACAAAATATGGAAGAAAAGATGAGTTAAGGTAGGGGCTCAGGAAAAAAAATAGTGATTGTAGATGTTAATTATTAGTAAAGTCTCTTTACTTGTTCAGCAAGAAGCTATTATTAACTATTAGCCTGCATTCTCTGTTTCTTTCTCTTTTCTCGTGGTTCTAGCTCTTCCTGCTCTCTCATGAGAAATAATGAAGGACGAGTATTTGTTCATTTATTTGTTTGTATTTTTGTGGCTCTCTGGGAGAAAAATCTTTTGCTTCAGGAAGGTTCATATTCATTTTTATATATGGAATATTTGTGTTTAAATATAATTACTTCACTCAAAGGTCACTTCTTGTTTGCGTTCACATATTTTGTACCGGTATGCGTATTCCATGCAAAGGACTAATAAATAAATAAATACACAATGTTCTTTAATATAATTTACTGTTGTTTTTATACCAAAAGTACTTCCAAATAGACATAATGTACAACACCTAATGACAGTCTACTTCTACCAGCCTTTAGACTGAGAATTTTATGCTACTTTATTATTTCGCCTTCGTATTTGGCATACATTCTAGTAGGATTTTCAATTTCTTTCTTTTATGAGCAGGTTTCAGTCCACAAAATGATGTATTTCTTTCCAAATATGAAGAAACACAAATCTTCTCAAGAAAGAGCAACATTGCATTTAAAGCAGGATTTTCTCAGTAAGCTGGACAGCTTGAGCCAAAAGTGAGGATTGTCTAATACAGGCTTTGTGGAACAAGTCTAGAGTTAAGCTCAGTATCCAGGAAAAGAAAAAAACAAAACAAAACAAGAACCAAAAAAAAAAAAAAAAAAAACCACTGGACTCGTCACCCAACATTATGCTAGATGTGAGTTTCCATCATTTTTTTTTATAGTACTCAGAAGTGTTTTTGTTTTTGGCTCAAGCTATGTTACAAATGTGAATCTTTCTTTCCTTGCAAAACACAAAGCAGAACAGCTTCTGTGTGTTGACGCTTTGCTGTAAACTTTTCATTTTTAACCAATTAAAGGTACGTTAGCAGCATTATTAGCAACAGTGATGTAATGTTGGCAAGCTGTTAATAATGGATGCTAATATGCTTTGCATCCTGTGCTAGGACCGAATTAACCAGTTAAAAAAATGGTTAAAATGTAATTGCTATCATATATTTTTTTTACCGAATGCCAGAATGCTAATTAGTCGACAGTTTTTTAAGACATTTAAGCAGTTGTATGAAGCCTGCTAATACATCTGTTCATTATTTTAAGAACATATACTGTATATCGCTAAATGTTGTATGCTTATCTGGCTAACTGAGAGATCCTGTTTACGAGACTTGTCCAGCGTGAACCATTCCAGTGCTGTAAATCACTGCCTCATTTCACTAATGTGCTGCTCTCAGGAACAAACAACGGAAGCTAATGATGGAAATTAGGAGGTTGTGTGTCTTCTGATGCAGTCATTGTTCCTGCATCCAAGCCTTCATGTCTTACAAAAGCACCGTAATTCTCTCTGCGCTGCAGGTGGGTGTTTTTATTCAAGTCCTGCATTACACTGATTCCTAATTCTCTCAAAGAACAAAGCATTAGCGCCTCATTAGGTCTGATTTCCAGCCGGAGAGTGAGAGATTTACAACATCCAAGAGTACAAAGTTAGTAAAACATTAAGTGAGACACTAAGTGAGAAACAGTGATGACTGCTTGTTTTTGGAAAAATATATATGGTAAAGCAGACTATTAGCTAATTAGCTGTACTCAGTAACAGGCATGCTACGTAATATAAAATACCCCAAAGGTAAATATATCAAAATAGTGTATAAAATTCTACAAACAAAATAGTATCAAGTAGCTAATTGTGTAAGGATATGATGAGTAGTACCACTTCAGTTTGATTATAGCTAACGCAAAACACTAATGCTAGGTACGTATATCCTTCAGAAAACACACTCATGGTCTTGGCATTAAGTAAACAGTCTCTTTAATGTTTAGTTATACTGTTCCACTGACGTGTTATATTTTCTCCTGTGTGTTGGCAAAGTCAGAGCAGCTTCACTTGCTAGTTAGCATCCAGCTTGCTAATTAACTAACTGACCATCTACGATTTAGTCAAAAACCCCAGTGAGATTTAAAAGATACTTAGAGTTAGCATTAGCCATCATTCACGGAAGCAGAAAGCTAATATTGGACCTTGGAGTTGAAGTGGCACTACTGATCTCACGCACCTCTAAAAGATACAAACGGTTTTTCGGTTATAACTCAATAAATGTGTGTTTTTTTAAATACAAATTCACTAAATGAACCCAGAGTAAAAATGTATGAAAAAACAGTGTTTTAAAAGGAATCTAAAAGGTGTTTAATGGGAGTCAAAGGGCAGTTGTTGAATTCAGTGAATAAATATTTATGATGTATTTTTGTAGAACTATTTCATGAAATGAAATGGAAGGATGAAAGGATGCGAATATCTCCAGCTTAGCCATAGCGTTTACACCGTTCTGCATTCTCAGAAGAAACAGTCGTCAAAGCAAACACGAATGAAACTTACCTGGCAGAAAATGGCTGAAGGAAATTCACTGAAGGGGAAAGGACACGAGACGCGAGAAAAACACACATTTGCTTCTGGTAGCGGTTACTTTGACTTCATGCGACTTTTGCTGCATTCGACTTTCCTCAGAAGCAGGAAGTCAGAGCTCAGAAT
The DNA here is from genome assembly GCA_037577455.1 of Pangasius macronema. Lineage (NCBI taxonomy): Eukaryota > Metazoa > Chordata > Actinopteri > Siluriformes > Pangasiidae > Pangasius > Pangasius macronema. The sequence goes on from CM074970.1 coordinate 13,312,601, forward strand.
TACATCATTTTCAACCTACAAAATGGCCTCCATGATCTTCTTTTGTTAGCAACAAGCTAACTAGCTCACACCTGTAATGAGTGATGTATATTTACCTCCACAAGTGTTATAGATTTAGCAAGCGAATATGTCTGTATGTCGATTGATCTAAAGCTAACACTTGTATATACAGTATAACTCATTTAAAGCTAAGAAGTGCTAGCTTGTTTACTGCTCATGCTGTGAGCGGCCATGTTGATTTGATGTCACTTGCTGAACTCAGGTTTTGAGGAGACTGGTTGGGAATTCCAAGGGCTGTTTTCTTTGGAGAGCAGAAATTCCGAGGTTTCACTTTGTGAACTCGTGAAAAAAATGAGGGTGAAAAAATTCAGATTTTTTTTTTCTCTCTGCTTGCTAGGTTGTTCAAAATACATCTGTTACATTTCTGCAGTAATTTGTCATTTATGTTGATAGTAGTATTGCAGTGTAGTATTGTCCAAATATAAGTATATAATTTTTATGGGGTGTACATTTACATCGTTTTATCGAGATTTTCCACGCTTTCCAAAAAGTATTACACCCCAATAAATTGTCCCTGATGAAGCTGATTAAATAACACACAGGTACACCGTGAACATTCTTGAAATGAAAGTTTACTAAAAGAACACATTCGTTTTAAAAAAGTTTTTACAACAGGCACTGCTAGAAACATAATGCCAACGTAGCTCTAAAGCGAAGTGTGTCACACAGCTTGCTCTGAAACTGTGAACTTTAACGCAACAAATTTCTTCAAATTTGAAAAACATCTTCACGACAGACTGGTGTAAACATTCAATATTTAAAAAAAAAAAAAATCTATCCCTGTGTTTGAGTCGTTGCAGAGGCCAGATGTGGCACAGACTGAGCCGAAACCCGAACGTCCATCCTGAGAGACCTCTGGAAAACCCGTCGTGTTTTCTCAGGCTGTGTAGTGCTCAGTGTTGCTGGAAATCTGGAAGCGCTTTGGAAAATACATCCGACTGTTGCGATGCTGATGTTACACACGACCTTCCTGTTCCTGCTCCAAGAACACGAGTGGGCTCATTTCTTCCTCTGGAGAAAGGCTTTGGCCTCCTTCTGCAGCCGTTTAATGTCCTCTGACTCGGGAACGTAGTCAGAATCCTCATCCACATCCTCTTCCTCACTGTCGTCATTAATGAAGCTGTTCTCATATTGGTCTTCATCTTCATCGTCGTCGTTAACTGGTGCGGTCTTCTTTTCTGGAGAGTGGGGGAAATTTAAGAGAATATTAATGAAAGTTAAACTGCCATATTAGACCAGAGAACAGACATTGACCATGGCTCAGAGGAATATCCGTATCCTGTGTATCGTTTTCCCTTCGCATAAAGCAGCAATCAGTAATCAACACTTCACAAAGGGCTGGTCGTGACTAGTCTATAAAGACATAATATCTGAAGCGACCTAATATAACAACTACTATTGACATGATCCCTGATTTTTTGTGTGTGTGTTTGTGTCAGGAACAAAAACATTTTAGACATATTAAAGAAAACGTGTTCTCCAATTTTAATACCTTTAAGGAAAGGCAACCAAGCTGAGCAGCTCTGTTCTGGCTTAGGAGGCGGAGCTAATTTCAAGGCTGGAAAAATGTCAACGCAAACCTAAAATGAAGAAAACTTTCCATTTCCCTGTTTTGCCAGATTTGTGGCGTTTCCAGACTTCTGTATCGTTCCCATCTTTCACGGTTTCGAGTCTCCACGCATCGATCAACACAAGCTAGAGCGAGTAATTCATTCAATCCGGTTATACTAATCAGGTTCTTGGTGGCATTAACCGGTTTGGAACAACTTATAACCTGGGGTATATCATTTTATCATGGGTTTGGTAAGCGATGTACGAAAAACATGGCTGTGGACAGTTTCTTTATTTTAAGCTAAAGTTTTCCGGCCCTGAAATGAGCTTCTCTCTCTAAGCCTTTATAAAGTCTCTCAGCCACGCAGATTCACAAGAAGGGAAATGAATGAAGATGATGACTTGTCAGTGTTTTGTCAGTAAAAAAAAAATACAGATTGCCCCTTTAATCAAAAAAAACTTGCATGGGATTGATGGTAATGTGACATGAACCCTGATTTTTTCTGTTCTTTAAGGCAGAATTTCCACCAAGACAAGAAGTTTGTGAATTCAGCAACAGCATGTACTGCAGTCTGAGTCTTGGCCTGTGTTCAGAAAATTCTGTACTGAGCATCTGAAGTGAGTCCATTTTGTCCCGGCACGTACATGTGCATTTCAAAGACAAGAGCGTAAACTAGGTGGGTGTGAATAACAGAGGCGAGTAATTACAACCCCCTCCTGAGTGGCTGCTCAGATCCTCGCTTGTAAAAGCCGCCTGATCAATGAAAGCTCGATATCCTTTTATTCAGCACGTCTCAAGTGGACATACAGCGGGAGAGTCACAAAAAGAGTACGATAAGAAGTGCTGTGTCATGGCGGCCCTTCTTTTCCCCTCTCCTCTTCGTTTCGGTCCGTTTAGTTTGTTATTGTTGCGCATTTGGCAAGCGTCCTAGCACATGACGGTATCTGGTCCAAGCTGGCCGCATATCGCATTCGTATTAAACGAGGGCATTTAAAATTTAGCACCGAGTCTGGTGTTTGTCACAACACATCGTATTTCAACAAGAATTACTCTGAGATTTAAAGGGGAAAATACAAACCTGGAGGTTTGGTGTGCTTGTACTCTTTTTTGTGTAGTGGATTCTTCCTGGTGGAAAAAACAACACAAGCGTATAATAAAAACAAAAAAGTTACATCTGGAAAAATATGCAAGGAAGAATATCAGAGCTAACAAGCCGAAAAGTCTTTCTTGGACTCTTGGCTACAAAACTTTTTTTTCACAGTACACATGCCTGTGTTGTTTTTGTGTGCTGAACACTTGAAACACTTGAAACGAACCGTTTTTCAACACAGCTGGCTGGAAAGCTTCGGCTCGCCATCACTACTGAACAGTAGCACTACATGGAAATTACAAGTGACTGCGCCATACACCACCTCATCACCCCACACCAGAACAGCATCCACAGAGTCCAAATTTAACCGAAAATGTATTTATTTCACCAATAGTGCTCTCTGGTGGCTCCGCCCCTTCTCCTATGTAGACAGGCTGAGAGGGTTGAGTGCTAAAGAGTGTCTAGTGGTCCAGATTTTATTCATATATTTTTGTTTTTATTACATTATCCAGGATTAATAACGTGCAAAGTTCACCATTTGAGAAACTTTTCTTCCTCAGCACATGGTTAGGGGGCGTGGCCCAAAATTTAAAGGAGGAAGTGATTGTAGTGAAAAGGTTCTTAATCAGGTACATTTGGTGCAAGAAGAAAAGCTGTTCATTAAAAATGCTAATGTGCTAGTAATACATTAAGGTCTTAATGAGATCTGGGCAGAATATCACATTAACCGAAGCCACCTGTAGCAGTCAGTGCCGTACGGACACTCCGGCCGATCGTCATCTTCCTCATCCTCGTTGCTTTGCTCTTCTTCGTAGTCGTCGTCTCCGGGGTGACTGCACTCCTGAAAGTGGATCGGGTTTTTCCTGGAGAAAGATCATAAACGCAGTTCTTAATGGGGGGATGTGATTTTTTTTTTTTTTTGACATGGCAATGCGAAGACATGATGCACTCTTCAAGCGGTTAAAGTCGTGACACTGTTGCTAAGTAACTGGGAAACCAGGGTAACACAGGAAACACACGTACGCTAGATAAGCACCAAGTGAGCTAGCATGTACCTGTTAAAAGTTTTGTACAAACAACATAAAAGGCAGAGTGACACTGGAAATAAGACAAAACTGTCAAAAAGACCAACATTTACCTCAGATGTGGTGGAAATTTACTAAAAAAATACTTGATTAGTCATTTTATTGAAATTACTTAGTACTTAGCATCAAAAAATTAGCCTTCACACCATATAGGGGAATGTCAACATTGCCTCACAACTTGTGAGGGAAATTTCAACCTCTGAAGTAAAATACAAGCTGTGAAGGTTGTTTCTCACTGATGATCTGTCGAAGCCTATCAGGGCTGTTAAAGAGCTCTGTTAGATGGTCGAGCGAGCATCACACTGAACACACTCTCTCTCTCTCTCTCTCTCTCTCTCTCTCTCTCTGCTAATTAGGATGATCTGTGGGAAGATTTTAAGATGGTTTGGGACACCGGGCCCAGTGCGGTACAGTGAAAGAGTGAAAAGGTTTGCCTTAACGAGAGACGTTTGGGGAGATTCGTCATCGTAAAGTGATGCATCGTGTTCTCTTTCAAGCCTGAAGATCTGAAGAATTACTTAATGGATAAAAGATGTTATATGCCATGTGGCATTCACCAGGGACTCGACTAGAAACTACGAAGCGCTCTCGGCTCTCAGCAGCCAGCCAGAAAAAAATAAATCCGAGACATAAAAGAGTGCAACAGGCACAATGTCCTTTTGATATATACGCAAAAAAAACAATGGAACAACTTTTACCCTTAGTAAAAGTTTATATGCAATGATTTCTCCAATTTTAACCGAAAAAGGGAAAGAAAGGTATAATATGGTCTTATCTTAAAGCTGGAGGAAATAAGCAATATAAAAGAAAGCGAGGAATTTAAATTTAATTAGCATCACTCCAGATCCTGCTTGGATGTGGAATTTTTGTTTCTGCATTTCTGAAAAAAAATTTTTTTGGTTTGGATTAGTACCTGTAACAGGACGTGCCATAGGGACATGGCGTCCTGCGCTGGACTTTAGCCTTCTGCTGCACGGTTGGTTGTGAGTTTCCGGAGCTTTCCGGCCTTAAGGTTGAGCCTCCAGCTTTGGACCTCTGACTGACCTCAGCTCTCTTACTTTCTTTTTCCTTGTCCTCTTCGTCTGTTTTCTGCACTACATTGGCTGCGTTGGCGTCTTCGTCCTCCGGTGGCCTCTCTTGGCTGGACTCTGACACCGGAGCCTGGTCCTGTTGAAGAGTAAATGATTTTATCACCTTATGCCCTAAAGGATCACCCCATAAAGACGTGGCACCATGAAGGTGCCGAGGCTCACCATCGGTGACGATGACCTAAAAATCATGAGGTCTCACACACCAGTTCACTAATGCAGCATATTCAGCCAAGACAAACACATTGTATATGCTTTATATTTTTATATAAAAAAATAAAACTAGACACATTTGTTGCTAGATCTTTATATCCTCTAGTGCAAGCCAGCGGCATCTGCAGATGATTAGAAACACACTGTTCCCCATTTCGGCAAGTCCAGCACAAAAGTCTTTCATGATATCCATAAATCCAGTGTTCCAGGTTCCGAGCGTACCTGGCTCTCCTCCGTGTCACTTTTCAGCCTCCTCGCTCTCTTTCTGGGGGCCTTGCTGCATCCTTCCTCCTCGTCCTCTGCAACCCCTTTCTCCTCTTCTTCCTCTCCTGATAACGAAGGCAGTCTAGCCCGGGGTCGTTTGGGTCCTGAGGGTTTGGATGAAGGTGCATTTCGGGATGGAGCTCGTGCTGGAGCTCGTTTCGCTGCTACTGGACAAAGGCATAAATTAATAACGTAAGCGCCAAAAAAAAAAAAATTTTTTTTTTTTTTTTTCTATTTTTCCGTTTTATACAGTGGACAAAATTTAGTCTTGGTCGTTAAATGTGTGTGTGTTGCAGACACTAATACAGAGAGGTATCAATGTGGAAGATGTTAGATATATTCATACATTCGGATATATATAGATATTTAGACAGCAAAGAATACAATATATATAATAGTAAGAGGCAGAACCATATGAGCGCAGGTTTCATCATAGTACCAGAGATACATTCACCTGGTTTGAGTATTTCAAAAACTGCCAAAAAAAAAACCCAAAAAAACCCCAAAAAAAGTGGAAATTCGGCGTGCGGAAACTCCCTGTTAATGAGAAAGGACGGGGGGGACAGCCAGACTTGTCTGAGCTGACAGGAACTCAAATAACCACTCTTTACAACCGCGGTGAGCAGAAAAGCATTTCAGAATACACGTCTAACCTCCAGGTGAAACTGGACAGTTGAAGATAAGATGATTTTTGTTACCTGTCCAGTTTCCTGGTGGTGCAAGGATGCCACAAACTATTAAACAATTAAGTAAAGCGCAAGTAACTTTTCTCCTTGATGAAGAGGTCACAACCTTTCGACTATTTTGGAGTATTCTTTGTCTCTTCTGAAAAAGGGAGTTATGAAAGACACCCTTATTGTAGGTTGGGTGGAAAATCCTGGAGTTTTCTTTTAAGCAAGACTACTAGTCCTTTAGTCCTTTAGTCAGCCTCTGAACTCAAAAGAGCAATCAACTCCTCAAGTCTGAGGAGAAGAGGAGCAATTTTGTGTACAGCTTCTCAGACAGGCACAAAAGAGAGTGAGAGTGAGCGAGTGCACGACCGTGTACACAAGAAAGAGCAAGAAAGGTGGAAAAATGGGAGGAAAAATGGATAAAATAAGGGGGCTTTTTGAACGTGTGAAAAGAGAAACATCAAATGGTGGTTATGACAGCCAGTGCGGACAGAACGAGATTTTATCAGCCCGCAAAACAGCACCAGGTGTCTTTCACTGAAGAATTTATAGGAGAAGAAATGTCTTTAAAAGGACTTCGTGACATTAATGATGGGTTTTAAAGGAGAGAGTAAAGCTGTTAACATGCATATTGAAAAGCCACTTTGGCAAAGGCTTCAGGAAGCGTTTTGTTTTTAAGGACACACACGTCTGCCTACCAACATCTTCCTTTACTATACTCAATCAAACTCAGGTCATTTTTAGGCTAACCCAACAACCACGTCGCACACCTTTTCATCTTCTATCGCATTACACGTCAGATTTAAAAAAAAAAAAAAACATTCTGGCATTAAAGGAATTTTCAACTGACACGTTAATAACACGTGTGAGCATCACTGACAAGAACGTTAACGTTTCCTGCCACAAAATCCACGTTATATAATAATCTAAGAGCAGTTCCGTCTCTGAAAAGACAAACTGTCCAGATTTAGAAAAAACTTGAAATTGAATTAAATGAAGAATTCATTGAAAAATACAAAAGTACGCATTATGCATAAATGTTTAAAAATCACGTTCTTCTACTTACACCTATTGCGTGTGATATTCAAAGTACAACTTTTTACCTGCGTGCTTAGTTCACTAGCTAACTTTGGCAAAATCATGGTTATTATGGTAACATTTTTATCAAGTTAAATAAAATCTTAAGAATTCTAGTGAGGGGGAAAGGTGGTTTAGTGGTTAGTAAGGTCACTGTTGCCTCGCACCTCTGGGGATGGGGGTTTAGTTCCCGCCCTGTGTGCATGGAGTTTGCATGTTCTCCCTGTACTTTGGGGATTTCCTCCGGGTACTCCGGTTTCCTCCCCAGTCCAAAAGACATGCAAACATATAGACTAACCGTAGAGACTTAACAGATATCACACACTTACCCACACACACACGTGCTAACACGGGACGCTAGGGTTGGCACCAAATCCACGGTGTCCCCCACCTTGTGCCCAGAGTTCCCCGGGACAGGCTCCAGGCATCCCACGACCCTGTGTAGGATATGATGAGCAGCATGGAAAATGGATGGATGGAAATCTACTGAAATCTTGTGACACATTTGGGCTAGTTCTGTAGCTAGCTAGCCGCTAGAGACGGCAGGAAAACATGGCAAAATCATTCGTGGATTTCGCCATTTGTAAGGACGGTAAAGGTGTGCACAGGTAGTAGCTTTTTGAAGCACAGGTAGTTAAAGAAGCATATTAAACAAAAAAAATGGTGTAAAAGTAGACGTTCAGTACATTGATTTGTGTGCCGTGGTATGCGCAAACAAGCATTAGCATTAGCAAACAAAAAATGTATTGGAAGGGGAACAGAGAATGCAAACTAACTAAGTCACTGATCCTGGCTACAAGATTCCCCTCCCTGTACCTGTCTGCATCCTCATCCCCCTCCCTGTACCTGTCTGCATCCTCATCCCCCTCCCTGTACCTGTCTGCATCCCCATCCCCCTCCCTGTACCTGTCTGCATCCTCATCCCCCTCCCAAACTAGTCATCCTTCTCTCAAGCGCAGCCAGTGTGCCACACACATCAGGTGAACATTTACAAATCCATCATCAGCGCTGGGAAACAGGCCAGTAAGCGATCCGAGCTGTCGCTGGAGTGAACACAACATTCTCTTTCTGATACCTTTCGCTCGTGATGTCTTCAGGGTTGCAGGAGCGACGTCCATCATCCAAGCAGGAAGAACTCTTTTTTTACGAGGTGTCAGGGGCACAGGAGTGTCAGATTTACAAGAAGAGCGAGAATCATCACCAACCTGCACACACACAGATACATAAAGTCAAATAACTTCTGAAAACTATCCACTTCTTTAGATTAAATAATTTGGTAGCACTTTCATTAAGAGAGATGCTTTAGCAGTCTTAGAAGAATGATGGGTTTTCCCAGAGGAACAAACCAGAGAACCTTTTCGGAAGCTACCTTTTTTTTTTTTGCTAAAGTTTACTAATGTACATCTATTCCACATCTTAAATCTTTAATTCTGGTAGACCTTCTTCATCAAACCCCCATTAAAGGTCACTAATCTGTACGACTTTTAATCTGTTCCTTGAGTAAACAAGCTGGGTGGAGGTTTTACAGATTGGTGGCATGGGGCTATTCCCAAATCATTCCCAACTCAAAACTGAAATGGGGGCAGTCGTGGCCTAATGGTCTGAGAGTCGGACTTGTAACCCGAAGGTGAACCTGAAGGTTGTGGGTTCGA
>CM074970.1:13340512-13357581 GCA_037577455.1 Pangasius macronema
CAGATAGGTTATGTCTGAACCAATATACTAGCGTAATTAATTATCTATCTATCTATCTATCTATCTATCTATCTATCTATGTTACATGCAGATAGGTTATGTCTGAACCAATATATTAGCGTAATTAATTATCTATCTATCTATCTATCTATCTATCTATCTATCTATCTATCATGCAAATAGAGAGGTCATGTATAAACCCATATACTACCATAATTATCTATCTATCTATCTATCTATCTATCTATCTATCACGCATTTAGAAAGCCTACGCTTCCACACTAACCTGTACGTTAATACGCTCCTGACACGGTAACTATGGTAACCCGGGCTGTACCCTGTATTCTGACATGCGCACTCAGTATTACGGTAGTATGCAGACGTAGGCCCATAGAGAGAGAGAGAGAGAGAGGGAGGGAGAGAGAGAGAGAGAGAGAGAGAAAATACCCGGATGTACTGTACAGTACGGCCGCCCCTCCCTCCCCCGCTCCCCGTCCCTCCTCCCCCGCGGCAGTGAGCGCTGAGCTGAAGCCGCTCCTCCTGTTTCCGCGCTGCGGCTCTGCCCGAGTCTTTACCGCAGTGAGATCCGTCATCCGTCCTGCACACGAACGCTCCGGGGGGCTCACTCTGACACCGACAAGCCTCTGCTGCTGACCCTGGGAAAACAACACCAAACAAAGAACCCGGATTCGGCGAAATAATAATAACAGTAATACTAAACATAACAATAATAATAAAAAATAATAATAAAAGCACGAAGACAAAACCGCGCGACAAAATGGTAAGTGAGCGAAATGAAGCCGTCGCTTGCTAACAGTGCGGTGCGCTAGCTAGCATACAGAATTCGTCCAAAACGTTAGCATACATGCTAGCTGGCGTGGAAGAGAAAACAGCTCGGAGTCTTTTTTTAAAGCTTATTTGGTGAAAAATGAGCAGGTTTGCAGGCAGGAGACGTGTTTTTTCGAGCTGTGTCGTGATGTGTGGCCCACGGGTCTGACGGCTAGCATGTGAAAGGCGGACACATTGGGCAGTGACAGCGAAGGCGAGTGTGTTTATTGTAAAATGTGCAGTGTTCATGTCTCTGTGGCGGTGTAGGAAGCGCAGAGAGACCTCACAGCTGAGCTAGCAGCCTTACTGAGCCCTGCAGCCACACCAGCTCTCATCCAGTGTGGAAGAGTTAGCCGTGAGCAAGGCAAGGCTCACAGCATAAACATCTGGCAGTGTAAGAAACCTCCTCGCTTTAAACCGAAATGCTGTGTTTATAACAGTGTGGAGGAATAAACGGCTGTTCCTGGTGTTTACATCTGCAGGAAATGCGCTTGCGATTGGTTTATAACATCAGTTCATGAATTTATAACTTCCTCAGACCTTTAACTGTAAACTACAGGTTTAACTATTCAAATGTTAGACATTATTTAAATATGTGCAACAATATTTCTATCTATCTATCTATCTATCTATCTATCTATCTATCTATCTATGTGTGTCTATCTATCTATCTATCTATCTATCTATCTATCTATGTGTGTCTGTCTATCTATCTATCTATCTATCTATCTATCTATCTGTGTGTCTATCTATCTATCTATCTATCTATCTATCTGTGTCTTCCTGTTCATGCATCTATCCATCTATCCATTTATTTATAAATATATAAAGCCTTTTTAATTTTCTTCCCTTTTGGTATTTTTTAAATAATCCTTATAATCTGTCTATCTATCTATCTGTCTGTCTGTCTTTCTATTGATCTGTCAATTTGTCTATCTATCTATCTATAGAACTATCTATCTATCTATCTGTCTATCTGTGTGTCTTTCTGTTCATACATCTATCCATCTATCCATTTATTTGTAAATGTATAAAGCATTTTTAATTTTCTTCCCTTTTGCTATTTTTTTAAACAATCCTTATAAGCTATCTATCTATCTATCTATCTATCTATCTATCTATCTATATGTCTGTCTGTCCATCAATTCAATTCATTCATTCATCCATCTATTTATAAAGCTATAAAGCCTTTTTAATTTTTTTCCCTTTTGGCATTTTTCTGATTATACCCTCTGTTCCATCTGTCCATCTGTCTGTCCTTTTATTTGTTTGTTTATTTATTTAAGTTATAATATCCATCCATCCATCCATCCATATGTACATACATAAAGCTATAAAGCTTGTTGAAAGAAAATTATTCCCTGTATATGATTATATGATATCTGTCTATCAAGCCAGATGTTTTTTGGGGGGGGACGACAGATGTTTAAATTAAGACACCGAATGTGTTTCCATGGCGACGTCCGTTGGAGGGTCAACACAACGTAAAAGGCGTCGCTGCTGACGCATCAGGAATCTTTATACTATTATTATTATTTGCTCAGTAACAGTGTTCAGACTCATAAGCGGATCCGGCGGCGAGTCGGGAGACGCTGAGCGCAGTCAGGGCTGCGGGTTCACGTGTTCGCGTGTTCACGCAGGCCGCCGCCGCTTTGTGCACTTCCTCTCCTCTCGTCATAATCGAATCTCTGTCTGTTTATGGTGCTTTTCGTTCTGCTGGTCCTCGGTGCACAGCCCAGCATCACCATCCAAACTTTACAGATCAGAACGTTCTGGAAGAGACGTGTGTGTGTGTGTGTGTGTGTGTGTGTGTGTGTGTGTGTGTGTGTGTGTGTGTGTGTATGTGGAAAATAGGCCAGCCGGGATTCTTTATCTCCTCCAGGCTCTGTAGCCTATTTAACATCCCATTATTCTACAAATAGAGGAGTATTCTCAATGGAGGTCATAGATCCAGGTTAATCAGAGCACCTGTGCGGACCTCCAGTAAACGAGCGCGATATAAAACGCTCCGTATTATTCAGTGATGTGCTTCATCCTAATCTCTGTCCGGCTCTTTTATACCGTGCGGTTCAGGTGAGCAGTTTACTCCGAACTCGCTCTGAACAGGTGATAAAGTCCCAGTCCTGAGTTCTGGTCGCTCAGAAACTGACTACGCTAAAAAGCGTTGGCTAATATAAATTCAGTCTGAGAGGAAACGTAATACATCATCGAGTGTAACGACTTCTAGTGGAGTTTCTCACGTTGGTCACTGTGTTCGTTCGAGCCTCGAATATGAACTCCGACACTGTCAACACAGCCGTGGACCTGAATCAGCTGTGTTCTCTCACCCCAGTCAGAGTGACGCTAGCCGTGTAGCTTATCTACACACAAAATGGCGGCTCGTTCTCTCGCCCAAGCGCGTTCACCACTGGCCTGTCGTTAGGTGCTGGGTGACAAACCAGGTTCCTTCATTTTCACTGCGTGAATCAAGAAGCTCAGTATCTGTGCAGTAGAAGTGAGATTAAGGTCGTTACGATGTCCTGCAGACGTTTACCTCGCCACTGAATCTTTTTTCAAAATGCAGGTAAAAATGAACTTGCGTCAATTTTTTCACAACCTTATAACAACAACGTGATAAATACTGACAGCACGTGAGATTTTATAGACGTCGTCCTCGAGAAACGATTGGATTGGCTTTACGTAAAGAGGTAATCATGATGTAATTATTACCGGAGCATCTCTGGGATTTCAGTCCTGGTGGACTCCGTCACGTCAGGGATTTTTACACTACATATGGAAAGCTTACGGCGTGTTTTAGGCCGTACGCCGTTTGTATTGACATGCTTGTATACAGCGCGTTGTGTTCTGTAGGAAGAGGCTCGTGCTTGTCCTTTGGTGTAAAGACACTCCAGGGAACGCTCGCACTTTCCTTACGAGTTTAAAACACAGAACAATGAAATATAACCGTAAAAAAAAAAAAAACTCATCAGAGAAATGGCACTTCTGTGAGGGTTTTGGGTGAGTTGTTGAGATCCTAGCACAGGTACAGTGTTTGTACATGTTATGGTCATGTGACCTACTGGCGATTCATGGCCACGCCCCGGCAGCACGCGCTCTCAGGGCCGTACATCGTAGGTGTGCGTGCATTGAATTTCTAGCCTATCGAACATCATGGGATTTTTTTGTTTTGTTTTGTTTTAAAATTCTGTGTGTAGCCTGTGGGCTCTAGCTGTGCGTAGCATTGCTGTTGCTACGGTAACCACTCGAGGGTAAGTTGTGCTGAGGGGTGGGGGTTATTCTGACCTTTTCACACAGCGAGCACAGAGCAGTGTCTTTAAAGCCTTTAAAGCGGCAGACGCATTTGAAATCTGTCACTCAGCTCATGTCTCGTCAGGGTGTCTCAGGGTGTGTGTCAGCGAGAGTGTGTGTGTGTGTGTGTGTGTGTGTGTGTGTGGCTCTCCTTATTGGATGAGAGAATAGAAACCAGAGAGGACAGGGGGAAACGTTAGACTTGGACGTAAACGTCCGCTGCTGTTGGAAGCGGACGCGTCAGGCGTGCGGCTTTCTCTTTGTGGAGCGTAAAGACGTCTCTTCCTTCTGTTGCCCCGTCTGTTCCCTCGCTTACTGTCGAGACCTTTTACCCCCCTGATGAGGTAATCCTAAACCCTCCATCCAGTTAATTTGGAGTCAAAATAGCACCCAGGCGCTCCGACTGCGCTAATGTTAGCACGGATGTTTATTTTCTGTGTAACATCTAGGTCACCTACGCGTACGTCAAAGTCGTCTCGACCGCAAACAAATGTGTCGCTCCGTGGTCGCACGTGACGCCACACGCTCGCATTACTCCTGCGAGTCCCTTCAGCCTGTACTCAAGACGTTCCCGTTCCCCTCACTCGCCTTTTCTCCCTATAAACAAACCTTTCCGATTGAAGTAATCCTCGACCTTGTTGCAGTCTCCATCGCACGGAGGTTAAAGCGGGAACACGCTTTCTAATCAGAGACGCTCAGGCTTAGACACACTGATAAGGAAGCCGTATTTACATTTCCTATTCGTTATGTAAAGAAAGAAAGAAAGAAAGAAAGAGCACGCTCAGGACGTACTGTTATAGGAAAATAATCAACGGCAGGGTGGTGTGTGGCATCTCGAGGTAGGATCACAAATCCCCGAAAACGGTGAAAATGTTTTACTGACAAAAACCGAACGCGCTCCAGAGGCACTGTTACATTTAAATAAACCAAGAAGGACTTGTTTGATACTTTTTAATGACTACGGTAATATTTTATTTATATTTTTAAATAATTTTTAAAAAATGAAAAAGTTTACATTGTAGTTTAAAATATTATTATTAAAAAATTAATATATATATATATAATTAAAGTAAACTTTGTAACACTGAAGGAAGAATTTTTTTTTAATTGTTTAAATCACAAAAGTACAAAAAATTTAGTATCAAAAAATTCAAGTCATATGATTCCAGTTAGTTAGTAATTGACTGAAAGAAAAATCTTAAAGCTTCACAAAAAAGAAAGAATAAAAACACATCACAATATCTCAGAAAAATGTATCGTGGCATAATTTATCATGATATCATGGGTATCGCAATATCTTTTTTTTTATGGCTTAAAAAATTTATTTAAAATAACAGGAATAACTCTGGAAGAAGCTGTTTTAATGTAAAATTTTTAATTTTTACCGATTTAAATTTTTTTTTTAAGATTTAAATTCTTTTTTTTAACAGAAAGACACTGATTGATTGACAGCTGTTCAACTACAGTGTTTCGTTTCCTTCCTTTTTTTTTTAAATTTTTTTAATTTTTTTGTGGAAATCTTCTGCAGCTCTTATGCTAGCTTCCTTTTCTTTTTTGCCTGTATTTTTCTTTCCTGTGTACTTCCTTTTCTCTCTTAATTTTTCCCACTTTTTAAATGTAAAATATTCTTATACTATATAAATAAAAACACTGTCACACTAGTTGCTTAAAGGTTTACTTTAAAATGCGGCGCGGCTGTTTTCCTGCCAGTTTGTCTTCAGAGCTACAGCGTATATCGTGGTGCGTATCGTGTACCGTAGAAACGTCTGCAGAGATCGTGGTGTGATATTTTTGTCACATCGCCCGTCTCTACACGGAACCGTAACACGCCTGCTCCGTTACTGCGTGTGTTCTACCTGCTGCAGCTCAACACGGTCAGAGGAGAGCACTAACTCTGCACACTGCTTACCTTCAATTTGCCTGTGATGTTATGATGGACAGAGAGAGAGGAAGGAAGGAAGGAAGGAAGGAAGGAAGGATGTCCTAACCACACGATCAGAAGTGTAATGTCTTGAGTCAGTATCTAGACTCTGTTACGGTCACGTTAGCATAACTCTCACTCTCAACACTATAGTCACACCACAAGTCCCGCGTGTAAATAAGACGTCTTTTGTATTGCGGACTCACCTCTCTCTCTCTCTCTCGCAGGGAGGAAGAGAGAGAGAGAGAGAGAAAGAGAGAGAGAGAGAAAGAGAGGGCGAGAGTGGAGGCTGTGGTGTCTTTATTATAAATGACTCCAGCATGCAGAGGGACGGAATCATCAGTCTTCCCAAAATCCACAAACACCTCCACCACATCTCTCTCTCTCTCTCTCTCTCTCTCTCTCTCTCTCTCACTCTCTCACTCTGTCTCTCATCACTTTACACCTCTACCTCTCTGAAATTCAAATTCTCTCTCTCTCTCTCTCTCTCTCTCTCTCTCTCTCTCTCTCATATCTCTCACATATCATGCTACACCTCTGCATTCTTTCTTCCTGTCCAACTCACTTTAGACTCTCTCTCTCTCTCTCTCTCTCTCTCTCTCTCTCTCTCTCTGCGTGTGTCTTCTCATTTCTGCAGCCTAATTTTCTCTCTCTGGTGGAATGCTGTGCTTTTCTCATGCATAATGAAATGAGCCTATCTGTGAAAACACACACACACACACACACACACACACACAGAGGATTTGCGATGTGCAATCAGCACTTTATTAGAGTATCAGTTAGGATCATTTCATTTGCTTTGCGCTTTGCCGTTTCTCTGTTTAGTGTTTTTCTTCTTCTCTATAATTCGAGCTGGATTGTGTGACCCCGATATCGTGATCAGTGACAGTATGAGTTTGAGAATATCACTGGAGTCATCAGGTCAGTCCTGTTCCTACGCTCACTGACCCACTCGTTGTCTGCTTGGAGTCGAGGACCATCATGACAGCGTCACGTTTTGCTCAGTGTGTAACCTCTGTTTAAAAGCTGAGCCACGGTAGCCGCGGCGGAGGAGTTTCCTCGTCCCCGCTCCGCTGGGGAGTGTCCTGTTTTGCATTTAGTGGTCTTGAATGAGGGCAGAAGGCTTTTCTTAGAGAAGTGTACAAGGTGCCAATTTTTTTCCCCCTGTCAAAATGAACTTTTTTTTAATATGATTTGTTTCTTGTTGTCTTTTCAGGGAAATCTTCGTTCAATGGGGAACCTCTACACGAGCGTGACACTCATAAGTCCTTTAGTGAGTGAGGACCCCCCAAATGTGTGCCGCAGTATGTGTGTATGTGATTCTCATTTCCTGCACGTTTGCATGTAGCACTGCAGAAACACCCTGCTCGTTCTAAAAGCATGCGAAGTACGCCGTTTGCGACGCTCCTCCATCTCAGGATTTATTATTTTTTTCCTTAAACACGATTTATATAAGATAGATGCAACGGTGGCTTGTCCAGGAACGAGGGAGTCTCACAGATTTGCGCTGAACTGTCTAGGAACTAGCCTCTAAATCTAGTACTTAAAATCATACTTGCTTTTAAACATGCGTACACAAGATGGCTGCCACGTGTATCCGGCAGTCGTTAGGTTAAAGTGACGCCTCCACGTGCTGCGATGTTTTTAATGTCAGGTCAGAGTATTCAGTTTGAGATGTAGATCATGACAACAGTCACGACGACAGCGGAAAGCTTGATCAGAACCCGTCGGCGTGTGCGAACAGTGATGCTCGCAGAGCTGCTGTTTCTGCGTGCACACACAGAGTCATGCGCCACGTACAGACCGGCCTTTGAGAAGAGCTCAGGATGAGGTGGTGTGTCTGTAGATGAAGGTTATCGGAGACACAGACCGTGTGTTGTGATTTTTATATTCTCCGATACGCCGCGATCAGAGATGTACACGCGTATCAGAGCTCCTCCCAGCGTGCTTGGTGAACGGCCACCACTTATATTACAGCAGCTCTAAATAAGCAGCCGTTCCCTCGCCAGCCTCTCCTTAATCTCTCCTAACGCTAATAAGCATTACAAAGCAGAAACTCCTCTGTCCTGGAGACTTTCAGAAATGTTTCTGGCTTACGAAGCACTGACACTGGAGACTCCCTCCCTGGACAAACGTTTAAATTTCAGACAGTTCCACGTGAAGGAGCTGTTACTACAGAAACGATAATGTATTAGAACGATAGGTAGAAAGTACAGTGGAAGAAGGAAAGTGATGAATTAGCTAACGATTAAAGCCGTTACCATAGAAACAGGCTAGGACACGACGTCTCGGATAGGCGTAAATTTTACGGCCGGTCTTGGTGAAAGTGGAGTTCACGGTCGGCTGGTGCAGGGGTCTTAACTCTGTATGAGACACTCAGGTCTAACAGGTCTCAGGTCAGCTGTGACGCAGTGCACGGTGGTACTGTGGATGTAGCTCTGTGTGTGTGTGTGTGTGTGTGTGTGTGCTAGCCCACAATAAAAGGCCAGTAGTCTCATGCTCATAACAACCGTGTGTTTGACGACGCCTTCCATCCCTTCAGAACTATAAACACACACACACACACACACACACACACACACTCGTGAGGCCAGCGTTGCTATAGCAACCGCCCCGCACCTCCAGCATGAACCCAGATGGTAATCAGGATTTACAGTGAGATGAAAGAAGATTAAAAAAAACATGACCAGTGAAATCAAGACGCATCGTTCATTCGGACATGTTTTTTTTCTTTCTCTCTTAATGTGATCTCTTAGTAATGTTTAACACCAAGTTCTGGTGCAACTAAAAGGTTCTGTAAAAGGTTCTGTAAAAGGTTCCACCTGTACTTTAAAGGTGCACTGGGTAAAATTTGGGCTCTGATAGCTGCAAGGTGAAATACAAATATAGTGGGATCATTTGTTCACTTCATCTGCCTCCCAGCCACGCCCACACACACAAAGCCCCGCCCACCCATGCCAGTGTACACAAAACCACGCCTCCCAACCACGCCCACACACACACAAAGATCCGTCCCATCCATGCCAGTGTACACAAAACCACGCCTCCCAACCACGCCCACACACACACAAAGACCCGTCCCATCCATGCCAGTGTACACAAAACCACGCCTCCTGGTAACGCCCACACACACACGCAAAGCCCCGCCCCATCCATGCCAGTGTACACAAAACCACGCCTCCCAGTCACGCCCACACGCACAAAGCCCCGCCCCATCCATGCCAGTGTACACAAAACCACACCTCCCAGTCACGCCCACACCAGCCCCATCAATGTCAGTGAACGCAAAGCCACGCCTTCCAGCCACGTCCACATGCACAAAGCCCTCCTCCCATCCATGCCAGTGTACACAAAACTCCACCTTGTAGCCACACCCATATACACAAAGCCACGCCTCCCACCCATGCCGATGTAAATGAAGCCCCGCCCTTCAGGACCTACAGTGGACGGCAGAGTTTATCTACAATAGTTCACTATAAACATACGAAACTCTGACACTCTGCCAAACATTTTTTCAACAACAACTGTATCTGGTGACTCTGCTGCAGGAAAAATGTGGGCGTGTCTATAACATGACTGACATGAAGGATGTAAACACAACTAGCGAGCATGTTCTAGGCGTATGACGCACTGAGAATAGCGCCGTGGCCGAAACGTCTGTGTTTATAGCCACTGCAGGTGAAATAAAGCATTGCGTAATGAGGGGTCCAAGCACCAGAGTGCGCACAAACACTATCACTTTTCTACTTCTGCTTCTTTTAATTTGTGCTGTTTGGGGAAAAGTCGCCCACGTCCCATTGTTAAAAACTCACAAACACTGGCAGACATGTTGGAAACACTTCCCAGGTGCCTCTCGTTCCCAGTAAAAAGGGGGCGTGGCCTCCTACGCCTCAAAGCTAGCACAGATTTTTTCATTAACAGTGAATTGTTCTGCACAACACTGAATTACAGCTTTACGTAGTATGTAACTTAGAAAACAACGAAAATTACAGAATGTTCGTAGACTACTGTGCGGGACGATTTATGCGATGTCACCTCACAGTAGGCTACAGTACACTGGTTTGTCCTTAGTTACTGGAGAGTCCCAAACATCCACGCAGGAAATAAACAGATAAAATCAGAATTCTTTCTTTCCAAAAGGTCACAGCTTTGTGTCACGACTCCTCCTCATCCTCGCGCATCACAGGAGGCTTTAGCATCAAAGCAGCCTTAGTGAGCTTCTTAGATGAGCTCCATTAGCAGCCGCGCTAATGAGCAGCGCAGGGGGTCAGTAAAGAGTATCCAGGGGGGTGAGGGGGTGGATGGGTGAGGGGGTGGTGGGGGTGAGGGGTTGATATGATTAGAGGGGTGAGAGGCTGGATGGGTGGAGTGGGGGAGGGGTGGAGGATGAGGGGAGTGGAGGGGTAATAGGGTGGAGGGTTGAGATGGTGGAAGGGTGGAGGGGTGAGAGGGTGGAGGTGTGGATGGGTGGAGGGAGGAGGGGTGGCGGTGTGGATGAGGTGAGAGGGTGGAGGGAAGAGGGGTGGAGGGAGGAGGGGTGAGAGGATGGAAGGGGTGGATGGGAGGAGGGGTGGAGGTGTGGATGGGTGGAGGGGTGGAGGGAGGAGGGGTGGAGGGGGCGACTCATTACCAGTAGCTGTAATGAAAGCAACTGAAGGTCAGGCCTGGGGGTTTCAGTCGATACGCAGATCAGCTTCATTATCTTTTGTTTACGTCTTAAACTGTGTGTATTAAACTGTGTGTATTAAACTGTGTGTATTAAACCGTGTGTATTAAACTGTGTGTATTAAACCGTGTGTATTAAACTGTGTGTATTAAACTGTGTGTATTAAACTGTGTGTATTAAACTGTGTGTATTAAACTGTGTATTAAACTGTGTGTATTAAACTGTGTGTATTAAACCGTGTGTATTAAACCGTGTGTATTAAACTGTGTGTATTAAACCGTGTGTATTAAACTGTGTGTATTAAACCGTGTGTATTAAACTGTGTGCATTAAACTGTGTGTACTGTTTGTGACTTTACTGTTATATTCTTTCTCTTATTTTATTTATTTATTTATTTATTGGGAAAGTTTAATTGTTCCCCATGCAGATGGACACAAAAAGGTACTGAAGGGTTGTAGATTTAATGCTTTTTTTATGACACTCATTTATTTATTTATTTATTTATTTATTTAGTTAGTTAGTTAGTTAGTTAGTTAGTTAGTTAGTTAGTTAGTTAGTAGCTTTGGCTGGTTTTGTCACTGACCCCAGGTTAGCTCATCTTATATTACAGCATAAAAAACACACACACATTTGAAAACTATACATTATGTACTGTTTTAATGATTATTATTATTATTAAAATCCGCAGTGTGACCGTGTTGCCATGGCTACACACCGGGCCTGAGCGCGTGCTGAGCTGTGAGTGATATGCAGTGAGCTCAGTGTTATTCTGTGTTTATTTGTTTAATATTTATGTAGAAAAGGTCCATTAGAAGGATTCTGTCGCAACCTGGCAACACAGCAGCGCGCGCGAGATGCGCGTCATTGCATCATCATCACCACATCATCATCTTCATCTTCATCCTCCTCATCCCTGATGCAGCATCACTCTGCGCTATAGCCGCGCTCACGGCCGTGTGTGTGTTATAGGAACAGATCCATGTTTATTATTATTATTATTTTACTCCATGATGCGTAAGCGGAAATGATCCTGACCTGAGTGGCACCTGCGCGCGGATGCTCCCTATCTCTCTCTCTCTCTCTCTCTCTCTCTCTCTCTCTCTCTCTCTCTCTGAGCTGAATTAGAGAGCACCAACACCCACAGAGGTAAGCTCAGATGCCTCCTAAACACAACACACACACACACACACACACACACACAATAATACAGATGTTTTGCTTTAATGTTCCTATTTGTAGGAAGGATGCAGATGTTTCGCAGATGTTTCTGTGTGTGTGTGTGTGTGTGTGTGTGTGTGTGTGTGTTGTGTGTGTGTGTGTTGTGTTTATAGCTATGTTTTTTTTTACATGTAATATTTTTCAGATTAGAGGCGCACGAGCTGCTGTAATAGAATAACTGCGACTTCTGCTTTAAGAGCAAACTCTCATGGGACTGTGCGTGTGTGTGCGTGTGTGTGTGTGTGTGTGTGCGTGTGTGTGTGTGTGTGTGTGTGTGTGTGTTTGGGTTGACATTAATGTCGGGTTAGAGATGCAGGAGTCATTTCACAGTGTTGTGTGGTGTAATACAGCACTAACACACGGTGAATCAGCAGACAAAACAAACACGTTTATTTATTTGTTTATTTATTTCGAATAATATATATTTATATACATTTATATACATTTATTTATATCGAATAACCCAAATACAGCCGTAAGACCTGACTGGACGTAATCTGTTTATTCATGCAGTGTTATGCTGCTGTTCCTCAGCCTGGTTGTTGTTGTTGTTGTTGTTGTTGTTGTTGTTGTTGTTGTTATTGTTGTTGTTGTTTAGATGCACACTGATTGAATGAAAGCATTCGGTAATTCCATCCTTCATTAAGGAATTATTCAGTAAACTCCTGCGTGGCTGTAGGCAGGACTGATGTTTCAGTGAGCTCCACGCTGCAGAAATGTGATCCGCTTCATGTTTACTGTCCCGCGATGGCGGATGTGTAGCAGACGAGCGCTCGGTTCTGATCTGCGCTGGGCTGTGAGTGTAGAGCTCACACTCCCACAGGACACGCTGAGATTTAGATCTGTAAGGCAGCAATACGATACTGGACAGTACAACAGAATCTGCTGCGATACGATACAGCATGATACGATACGGCATGATACGATACGGTATGATACGATACGGCATGATACGATACGGTATGATACGATACGGTATGATACGATACGGCATGATACGATACGGTATGATACGATACGGTATGATACGATACGGTATGATACGATACGGCATGATACGATACGGTATGGTACGATACGGCATGATACGATACGGTATGATACGATACTTTATGACACGATATGACAATACAATATGATATGAATGTGACACGACACAATACGATGCAATATGATATAATAAAGTATGACACAATATGATACGATATGATACAATACAGTATGATATGAATACGATACAATACGATACGATACGATATTACGAGTTGAATATGAGGCTTTACAGTTTTGTGTGCAGTGCGCTGCTCTCTGCCTCTACATTAGCAGGATGTGGCTGTTTCTGGACTGTAATCTGACAGCTGGAGAATCTAAACTGTAAAAGCTAAACTCTTCTCTAAAGACCCAGGTCTGAACCTCGGGGTGCTCACAGCTACGACCACGACGAGCACGCACAGCGAATAAATAAACACTCGTTTATAAAAAGAAAGGGTGCTACTCTGCACTTTTCCCTGTCACTGGGGGGAACTTTAATGTACCTCTATCAGCTAAGTAAAGGTACTAGAGCGCTCCTTAACGTCCAGCTGTGAGCCTGAAGTCATGCTGAGCGTGAACGTGTGCAGGTGCAGAAGGTGCAGACGGTGCAGAAGGTGCAGACGGTGCAGAAGGTGCAGACGGTGCAGACTCGCAGGCTTCACTCCTGAGATACGGAACAGGAGCGTTTAGTGTAATGTCTCCTTCTCTTCTGCCACCATGAGCTGTCTGTCCATCTGTGTGTTAATGAGTCGCTTTATCACCAGTGAGTGAAAGATCGCCTCTGAATTATTCATGCATGAGATTACACACACACACACACACACACACACACACACACACACACACACACACACACACACACTCACACACGTCCTCTTGTGATGCTCATAGTGAAAGCTGCGAGCGCTGAATAGAGAGACAGAGAGAGAGTGTGTGTGTGTGTGTGTGTGTGTGTGAGCTCATCGTATCAATATCATGATAAATTATATCACGTGATTACAAACTCTGACTGGAAGCAGCTGATCCAATCAGTAAAATGATTCAAATAAAATAATATAATGCATTAAATAAATAAAATATTTTGTTTTCAGGTGTCATTGTGTGATATTTCCGTCACATCAAACATCCCTATATTCATTTTAAACCATTAAAATATATTATTTTAAAAGATTTAGCTGTACAGGAGAAAGTTAAACACCTCTACACCCAAACTGAAAAAGACTGGGTTTATAAATATGCATGAATATGCTAATTTGGACACGCCCACATGTCCTCCTGCTATCACTTAAAGCTAGTATTACTAGTATTAGCTGACACGCGTTAGCTGGTTAGAAGGACTAGCTGACATTAATCTCAGAGTCCTGATCTGCAGAGGAGACCAGCAGAACATTTCCTGTATTAGTTCAGCATTGTTATTCTTCTTCTTTAGGGATGAACGCTAATCAGATACTGCTGATAAATTAGCCATTCTCAAGCATTCGTTCCCGGATTCCCACATGGAAATTAAATTCCCGCCGGTATTAAAGCGTCAGTACGTGACTGTGGTCACTGAGGACGTAATGCACGACAGGAAGCAGTGATTAGCGTGGTGTTTAGCCGAGATTGACCCAGAACAGAGTGTGTGTGCAGGGGCACTGCTGAAAGCTGATCTGTAATCAGGTGTGACTCAGCTGCGCGTCACTGACGCCGCGTCCGCACGCTCTAATGCCATCAAGGGATTTACGCAGCTGATGGAAGCACAGTGAGTCATGACTCGCTTTACTCAATCGATTTGTACAAATTAAGTGAACTGGACTTGAAGAAAGTTTGACTCTTTTGACTCAGTGTCAGGCTACCAGCAGAGGTGCTACAGAGCTGTGTCAGACCAGGAACCATGTTTGGCTCCCTAAAGAAAGGTTCCTGTTTGACTGATGGATCTTTAGCCATTTCCGTATTTCAGGAAATCAGAAATAAAATTCCAACCATGAATCATGCAGAAGAATCTTCTGTAGTGGAAAATGATTCGGTTTATTGTGTGAATCATGGACTGAAAAGTTCTTTAGGGAACCAATAATGGTTCTTCTCTAACGCAGCTCTAAAGAACCTTTTCAGGAACCTTTAAGAGTACGCGCCTATGTAGATCCACGAGTCCACACTGTATCCTGATTCTGTGAGTGCTGAATCAATTAAAAGTATGATTCACTTAAATGAATCACTAAAGTGAGTCGTGACTCGTCATGAGTCCAGAATAAGGAAGGGCTTTGAATCTGTAACAAGCAGCAGTGCAGCAGTGGTTCCCTTTTCAGTCCATCATTCGCAGCTGTCAGTCATCATCCAGGCCACGCCCCCTGCCCCGCCCCATGCTCAGTAAGGAGACTCTGCAGTGTTAGCGCTTATAAAGATGCTTGATTTTAAATAAACAGTTGAGGAAAGCTTAATTTCTCGATTCTTAACATGTGACAGAAAACAAAAAACACTTCATAATTAATTGTGTGATCCTCCTGAGGCTGTGGTGAAGCAGACTGATCCTACGCCATCGTACCTCACTGGAAAATGACGTTTACAGGACGCTGTGTTTAAAGCCAGGACCAGACCACATCGGGATCAGACGCAGGCGTGAGGAGACGTCACGTTTCAGGAGCTGAGGCCTTACTGGTGCATTGAGCTGCAGTTTTTCTTTCAGGAAATGGCTGTGTAATTAAATTTGCTTTTGTTAGAGCTCACTTTGTTATGTTCCATCAGCAGCAGCGTCTCGGCTCGGAGTTTTAGTGGCTGCGTTTGCTGTTTGATCAACCATGAAAAGGCTGAGGATCAAAATCAAAGAAGAAGAGGATGTAGCACCGGAAGACGAGGAAGACGAGAACATTTTGTCCTTCGTGACTTCTTAGAGATACAATGCTATAAATCCTACTGATCACTGAATGTGCTTTCTGACGCCTCAGCACCGGGTGTGCCAACTTCCTGTTTCACACCAAATCAGTTTTAAATGCTTGGCTTGGATCGAGCATCAATCCAGACAGAAAGTTTTTCCTTTTCCTTTATAGATATGAAAAGCTGGAAGGCTCATTTGGGATCACGTTTGAATGATGTGGGGGAAAAAATTCTACATAAAAATTGCACTCCAACAGCCAACAGAGTGTTTATTGGATTTACAAGCGAGAAACTCAGGATTCTGGATGAGTCTCAAGTGAAATTTCAGCTTTTCTGGGAGTGAAAATGAGTGAAATGATCAGTAAGTGTAATTAATGTGAAAAATGCCGTCTCCGAACCTTTAATAAAGAAAGATGTGGCAACCTCTGAGACGTGAACTGACTGAAATCTGACTTAAGCAGTCGTGCACAGCTGAGTCTGAATATGAGGAACTTTCCCTGTGGAAATACTGACAGAACTTTTGGACTTTTTGAAGCAGTTGGATACATCCTTAAAGCCTGACTTTTAGTTCATTATTGCAAACAAAAAAAAGCCTCTCTACTCTATATTAGTGCATCATTTAGATTATCAACGAAGATATTCTGCAAAAATATCAGCTTCTCGGTAACATGACCAGCTGAGTTTTTTGTCTTATTGACCTAAAGAGAGAAAAGAGAGAGGGCTGGCGAGGGAACGAGTGTGTATAGCTGCTATAACGTGAGTGAGGATGTAAAAGTGTGATGTGGCATTTGTTTAATTGTCAGGCGTCAGGGAGGGACGCAAGTGCAGGTACACAAAAGCTTTATTTGAGGAGCTTGCAACAAATCTCTTACGTACAGCAAAATCAGGAACAGGAGACAGGCAGCGATCAGGAACAGGCACAGAGCATAAACAAGGCAAGAATGTCATAAACAAGGCACAGAGTGTCCGAACCACAAAACACAAAGGGTTGGTGTCGACTGGTGACAAAAACACAGCGCATATACCTTACGGTCAGCTGTGTGTGTGTGTGTGTGTGTGTGTGTGTGTGTGTGTGTATAGCATGGTTCATTATTGAGTCCAGGTGTGTATGATCAGTGGGAAGGTCTGACACTGAACTTCATGGGTTTGTGGGTGTTGTAGTTCGTGGCAGCCATGACATTGTGATCTATAGTGAGAGCAGGGAGCAGGTGGAGGAAAACCTGGAGAGGTGGAGGTTTGTGCTGGAGAGAAGAGGAATGAAAGTCA
>CM074970.1:13357681-13386351 GCA_037577455.1 Pangasius macronema
AAGTACAGTGGAAGAAGGAAAGTGATGAATTAGCTAACGATTAAAGCCGTTACCATAGAAACAGGCTAGGACACGACATCTCGGATAGGTGTAAATTTTACGGCCGGTCTTGGTGAAAGTGGAGTTCACGGTCGGTTGGTGCAGGGGTCTTAACTCTGTATGAGACACTCAGGTCTAACAGGTCTCAGGTCAGCTGTGATGCAGTGCACGGTGGTACTGTGGATGTAGCTCTGTGTGTGTGTGTGTGTGTGTGTGTGTGTGTGTGTGTGTGTGTGTGTGTGTGTGTGTGAGAGAGTGAGTGAGTGTGTGTTTGAGAGAGAGAGTGAGAGAGAGTGAGTGTGTGTGCTGATCCTGGATCAGTGTGATGAGCTGAGTGACAGAGGCATCCTGCTGTAAATGCCTCCTGACTGCTAAAGGTCAGACATGAGGGGCAGCCTCACTTATTTTTAGTGTGTGTGTGTGTGTGTGTGTGTGTGTGTGTGTGTGTGTGTGTGTGTGTGTGTGTGTGTGTGTGTGGACATGCACATGTGTAAATGTGTGTGTGAGACAGGCATGCTTGACTACGTGTGTGTGCACGCATATGCATATGACAGGTCTGTCCACATCAGTATATTTCCTTGTCAGTGGTCAGGGACTACACTACCCATGATTCCCTGCTCTGTTCTAAGAACATCTCCATGGCAACTTCAGCACTGGTTTAAAGCATAGAGCCGTCTCTCTCTCGCTGTCTCTCTCTCTCTCTCTCTCTCTCTCTCTATCATTCTATCGTTCATGTCGTTCCCCCTGCTCTCTGTGTGCTCTCCTTAGCAGGCCAGAGTAATTAACAGCACATCACTTTAACAGAGTGATTACAAGCTGGCTGGTGTGAAATTGAGCCACCTGTTGGTCAGCCGGGCGCTTAGCAACCGTAACGGCATCCCATAATCCCCCCGCAATTAGCAGCTACGGCCGCAGAGCTGTTACAGCGTTCCTGTGAGGGAGCGTCAGCTGTCTGTCCCGGAGTCTCCAGCGTTTCCACTGCACAGAACTGTTACAGCTGAATACCTGGGAGAGATGCTGTGTGTGTGTGTGTGTGTGTGTGTGTGTGTGTGTGTGTGTGTGTGTGTGTGTGAGTGAGGAGAGGAAGAGTGAGTGAAGAGCTGTTATGAAAGCTGTGTGAAGTATCATGTCTCTGTTAGACGAGTAGGGTTCTGCAAACACCTCCACACACACACACACACACACACACACACACAATAAAGTCACGCATGAGGACACACACACACTTGCGCAGTCTCACTCCTCCTCATTGGACATGGGTTTCCTTGTTGCTAGGGGCAACAAAGGGGGCATTTCCCAAGACACAGAGATGATAATTAAAGGGGAAAATTAAAATGTTTTAAGTACAGCATCTTTCAATTTTAAAAAGTTAAAAGTAAAACATAATATTTAACATTAAGGAAGAGAAAAAAATTAATTTTACTATTTTAAAGCTCAAGTACAAAATGTTGATGTTTGGCATTTAAAAAAAGAACAAGTTTTACCAATTTATTTAAATTAAGCACAATATTTAACACTGATGACGAGAAAAATACATTTTACACTGTAACATATTAAGTAGATAATTTACAAGATTAACAGAGAAAAAGAAATAACTACATTTTACACTTTTAAAAGATTAAATACAAAAAATGTAGTATTTAATACTGGACAAAAAGACAATTTTGTAATATTTTAACATTTTAAAATTAAGTACAAAGTTTTAACTCTTTATCTGAAGAGATTTTGTTATAATTTGAAAGATTAAAGTGCAGAATTGTAATGTTTACTGCTGAAAAAGAGAAAATTTTGTAATAAATAAATAAATCAGTATAAAATTTTTATATTTAAGACTAAAAATGTTTGCTTTATTTTTGTTGTATTTCTACAATATTAAAGATTAAGTACAAAATTTGAATATTTTAGTGCTTAAAAAGGTGTTTGTTAAAAAACAATTTAATTACAAATGTTTTAATATTTAACACTGAAAAAAGCGAATCTTTAAAACTGAAAAAAAAACTCTTTTACATTAAAATATTGGACTTTTATACATAAACAAATTATACAATAACAATTTTATAGATTAAGTAAAAGGAAAATTTTTACACTGAAAAAAAGAATTTTTTTTTTTTGCTTCCAGCTTGTAAATATAAAAATAACATCATTTTAAAAATGTGATAAAAACAAAGTATTGTGACATAATTTACCACAATATTGATCATTTATCATCCCATCACTCAGCTTTACTTTATAAAGTAATGAATACGTGTGAATATTGATGTTATGAGGACATGCTTTTACTGGCCTTCCTGGAATTTACACATTTATATAAACCTGTACTTAAACTTAATAAATGTACCTAAGATTGAAAGTAGCATGGCACAGCTCAGTGTGTGTGTGTGTGTGTGTGTGTGTGTGTGTGTGTGTGTGTGTGTGTGTGTGTCCTGTGCAGATCTAACATGGCGTCATGGTGTAGTGGGTGCTGTTTCCCTGGCGTTAGTGGTATTGGGGTCAGTCCCCAGTTTATTAATAGTTAATGAGAACTTCGCCGGTTACATCATCATGCTGTGAGCTTCTCACAGAGCACTGAAACAGGACGGGGTCGAGTAACGAGAGCTACACGCAGAAATGTACACTTAATGTACAAAAACTAAATAAGAAAACGAGCACTTTGTGCATTCTGACTGCCCATCTCACCTCACAAATTCTTTTACAACGTGCAGCAGGAAGTCGTACAGTGTGTGAAAGCGGGTTTATACAGACTCACATTTACAGATTTATAGAGTCATAATGGTTCATCCTGAGGAGCTGGTTCGGCACTGATGTGTGTGATATCTCCATAACGACTGCAGGTATGAGAGAAAACACACACACACACACACACAGACCTTTATTTTGTAGCGCTACATTAACATCTATGAAGACAGACCATTATTTAGTAGACACACACCCACATACACCCACTCAAACAAACCTGCTCATGAACACACTCAACTTAGACCTTTATTTTTGCATATAGCTTTTTCAAATAAAGACACACACACACACACACACACAATGAGACCTCTGTTTGGATACTCATGCAATATATACACATAGCTTTACTGTCATTAACACACACACACACACACACACACACACACAAATATTCACCTGCCTACATACAATGAGACCTCTGTTCAAACATACTTTATTGTCAAACACACAGAAAGCTGTTGTTTGAGAAGGACTGGTGATGATTGGGGTGCCTCTTTAGTACCTAATATTAGGGGTGTAAAGATGCGTGTGACGACATGCATCGTGGAATTCAGCATTCTATTAATTATGCATCTAATGCGATTGCACCTTTGAACACCGGAGGCCCAAACTCTATGCACAACCCACAGAGTTAAAATACAGAATGAAAAAAAGAGCATGCTGGTCACATGACCACGTTCCTTCGTGGAAGGCCTTGGGCCATTACCAGGAATAATCTGCACTTGTGAACTGCAGCTCCAGAACATAACTGACACGCATTATATGTTATATGGTTAAACAACCACGTTATAACCGTTGGACACCCCCCAACACACACACACACACACACACGCATGCACACACACACAAAACCGTTGAGGTCTTCAGTAGTTTTCAAATGACACCAGCCCCATGTCGCTGCGATCGATAGTGTCCAAGAACGAGGCCGCAGAACTCCGGGCATTTTAGCCGACTTTGGAGCTCTATTTTCCTGTTTATTGTTTAAATTTCACCTCAGCGGCTGCTACTGAGTTCATTATGTTTCAATCAATCATTTTACCCGAGTCAGAGAATTTTTTATTTAGTTAGTTTTATACAGACAAAAGTGCACATTGTTTTGCATTGTTTGTTTATGATTCAGAAATTAAAAAAGGAGTCTTTGCAGTCATCTTTTTTTTTTTTGATTAAATTTTGTTCAAGATATTCTGCAAATCAAATTGTATATCATGACAAGAGTGTATCGTTAGCTCCCTACCAAATACTGTGAGTGAGTGAAGTGACTGAAGTGACTTGTGGCCAAGTATGGTGACTTGGAATTTGTGCTCTGCATTTAACCCATCCAAGTGCACACACACACAGTAGTGAACACACACACACACACACACTGTGACACAGACATACGAGGACCTCTTTAGCAAGAAATACCACAGCAGGAAGGTATGAGATTGTGGAGCCTGATGGGGTTCCTGAGTTAATTGTTGTCTTTTGCAGTGTATTATTTTGTTTAAAAAAAAAAACTTGAATAGTCATGAATAATAATGTTTAACATGAGCATACAAAAGCACTAAAGAGCTTTTTCTCTTTTATTTATTTATTTTTTGTTGGTCAAATACCTTTTACATTAATTGAAATCCAGAAATAGCTGGATTTTATGCAAATTAATTCCAGTATTCAAATACTATTCAAATTAAACATAGTATTTACACAATCAAAGGTTTTGCCGCCTTTGGCCAAATAAGTCTTGGCGCTTGATGTAGGAAAAGGGGAGCATTAGTAAGGGTGGATCCCAGGAACACCTGATGTGGGGCCTGGATTGGATGCCAGTTCATTGCTGGGCACCGGGCGCACACACACATTCACACCTAGGGGCAATTTATCATAGACAACTCACCTACCAGGATGTTTTTGGGAGGTGGGTGGAAACTGGAGAGCCAAGAGGAAGCAAATGCAGACACAAGGAGCACATGTCTAACTCCTAGGCACACAGACATTAACCCGAGCTCGGGATCAAACCCTGGAGCTGTGGGGTGGGAATGCTACCCACTGCACCAACATGAATCCCTATAAAATGGAAGTAAATGAAAATGATGGAGTGTGTACTTGAAAGACTCATCTCCATTCATTGCCAGATTTACATTCAGAAAATGTTGGTTTCCTCTGTAGACTCCCTTGTTCTGAAATGGATAAGCAACAGCTGAGCTGAACTTCCTGTGCCAGACCTTGACCAGGCCAAATACCAGCTTCCCAGTGAGAGAGAATTGGGGTCACAGCAGTGTGTGGGCGGTGTGTGTGTCTGTATGTGTCTGTGTGTGTCTGTGCTGAGTGACAATTTCAACATCAGTGACCTTCCACATACCACAAGGGGCATTCTATCAGATAGCCTCAATATAAGAGCCTCTGAGATTCTGCTTACATTGCAAGCCAAATGTTTCCTTCAGACAGAACTTTGGATTGGACATTGCAAAAAATTATTGGTGTTTTGAACTGAGAGTATGTCAGTAAGATCGCTTGCTTGTGTAATATGTGGTAGTATGGTGAGAAATAGAGCAGATGAAACCTCCAAATGGGTCAGAGATAGTCCCATGATAGGCTAGAGAGGACCGATGATCGTATCGGGACTCACTGATAGATGGCTGTCAAGCTGGAAAAAGTCAATTGTGTTGTAACTTGTAGGATAAGACCATGTTGTATTCCTGTTCAAACCTTAATAACCTGCAGTCTGACTTCCAATCAGGGAAACAAAACATCTTCTGGTGATGCATCCTAGCTTCTGTTGTCTGTGGTGCCAAACAGATTAAGCCGTGTTGTTTATCAGGGCTACTTCACTATACAAGAATTCAAGAAGTATATCTCTTGCTGTTCAACACAGAGCACATGTGGAGGTAGATTATATACTTCAGTTTTATACCTTGTTACCTTTTTTACTGACTTAAGTTTTGCCAGCATTCCTGAACTTGTAAATGAGTAATTAATTAAAAAAATGCAGGTGACTAGCAACTATAGCCAATATACCTCACATGTTTCTGGCCACGCCCCTTCCCCTTTCCCCCTTCTGTAGCCTACATCGAATCCTGAACAGTACAAATCACTGAGCGATTCTAACAGTGGTATGGTGGTGTATTTCACACCATCTCTCAGGCCTATCCCATGAGCCAGAGCCAGAGATTGTATAGGCTTTATACACGTCTAACCGATAGGGAAAATGTTAGAGAATACAGATATAACGACCAATTTCTGATTTTTGTTTTTTTTTTGTTTGTTTGTTCTTAGCCGTCATCAAACTTTCATTCATCAGCGCTCTGACACTACAATAAAACACCATTTCCATTTTACTCTTGGCAGGTGCTTTTATCCAAAACGGGTTATTATTATGCTGAGCAGGTTGAAGTTGAGCCTTGCTTGCTCAAGGGGCCCAAAAGAAGCAGTTTGCCGATGGTGGGATTTCAACTCGGAACCTACTGATTGGTAGCCCAAAGCCTTAACCAATGAGTCACCTCTCGCCTTCACGTTCCCATCAAACGCACAAATCCTGACCTATGACCCCTGAGTCTTGGGCCTGAGGATGTCTCAGAATTTATTATGTAACAAAACACAGCAGATGACAGTTCATCTCTGCTCTCATTGGTTATTGGTCTTTCAAGTGTCGTCGAAGGACAGTCGGAATGCCTCCCATAGTATAGTCCCCTTACGACTGGTCTGATTACTAAAGGGGTGTGTGTGTGTGTGTGTGTGTGTGTGTGTGTGTCCATCTTACATGTGTGGGAGCTTAACAAGCCTGTTGTGGGGGCGGGGACTCTGTTTCAGCTTTAGGCTAGTAATGTGTTCAGTTTCTGCAGAGATGGCTGCTACTACCAGGCAGGAAGCGGGTAAGATCACTTCACAGCAGGCCCGAGAGATGCTCCGGGTGTGTGTGTGTGTGTGTGTGTGTGTGTGTGTGTGTGTGTGTGTGTATGTGTGTGTGTGTGTGTGTGTGCGCGCGCTTCTTTAGGTTCTTATGGTTATGGTCTGGTGTTTTTTACTTGAATTAGCTACTGAAGTTTCTTCTGTTTTTGTGAATTCGTACCATTGGGCATTCTCAATGGCCCTTTCTGTCTCTTCACTTTCTTCCTCAGTTCAGTTCAGGATGAATTTTTTTTCGGTATGATGAATAAGAGACCTGTGTGTGTGTGAGTGACACTGTAGAATCTGTGAAATCGCACTGACGAAACTGAAATGTATCTGGCTGCAATAATAGTGGCATAGGTGTAGGTGTATGTATACGAGTAGGTGTTTCTGTGTGGACGCTTTTAATCCTGCGTACATAATGTAGCCACGTTCCTCTCTGAAGGTGATAGGAGTGTTGAAGACTCCTGATATTCCCCATACTGCATGGTTAGCATGTTTAAGAGACTGGTATTAATAGGTCATCTTTGTGCAGTTTGAAGTGTAGCTGTTGGTTTTGTTGTGCACTCACTGTGTCTGGACTTGTCTCTTTCAATCTCTCTCTATTTCAGTCGATGCTGATGAGATTAAGAGACTAGGCAAGAGGTTTAAGAAACTCGACCTGGATAACTCGGGATCTCTGA
The DNA here is from genome assembly GCA_037577455.1 of Pangasius macronema. Taxonomy (NCBI): domain Eukaryota; kingdom Metazoa; phylum Chordata; class Actinopteri; order Siluriformes; family Pangasiidae; genus Pangasius; species Pangasius macronema. The sequence goes on from CM074970.1 coordinate 13,365,001, forward strand.
GCGTGGAAGAGTTCATGTCCTTGCCCGAGCTCCAACAGAACCCGTTGGTCCAGCGAGTCATCGACATATTTGACACGGATGGCAATGGCGAGGTGGACTTTAAAGGTGAGCTTAGAATTATAGTGTATAGTGTGTTTTTTTCTCTTTCTCTCCCTTCACTACTGAAGCCTCATGGTGGCACTACTTATGTGGCTTCTTCTCACCGTACAAGAGGATTGTTTGTCCAAGTTTCACAATGAGGAATGTGGAAAGATTGAGAGTTGACGACTACGTAGGTGTTTTGTACTCTCCGTTATTAACTGATCCCCTGTAAGAGCTGCCCTCTTCCTCACATTAGTAATCATTACATTAGTCGATCATTTAAAAAATCTTATCCAATTAGCAGTTTATAAAAATGATAAAAATGATAAAATGTGTTTGTTCGTCAGCTCACCTGCTTTTTCTTCCTTCCTCTCTCTGCTTTTCTTTACAGAGTTCATCGAGGGCGTGTCTCAGTTTAGCGTCAAAGGTGACAAGGAGCAGAAACTGCGCTGTGAGTGAAACACTGCTGATGCTCATAGGCAAATTCTTCCTTAAAACTGCAAGGATTTTGTCAGACAGGCAAACCTATTTCTATTTTTTTTTTTTGTTCTACAGATCATAGAGCTATATGCGTTAAAGCACACGTTCATACGAATGTTACCGACAATCCACACAAAATAGTGGCAGCGGTATGAAGTCTGTGAAAAGTCTAAACCTTGGCCTATATTTTGTTTTTTTGACCAGGCCTCCTGTATTGCCTCTAACGTGGCTAATATTGACTGTAATGTTCTGTCAAGCTTTTACTTAATTACTAACTAAGCAATAAAACAGGGGAAAAATTATATAACAAAGATACATTTTCATTAAATTAAGTTCACCTAGAAATATGATTTTGATTGTGATTGAAAACTAAGTTTTCATTATCATGTTTGTTTGAGCTTTTAGTCGTTGTTGGCATCTTTATCACGTTGGATTACATAATTTCCTCTTCAAGGCTAAATATAGTTAGACATCAGTGAATTATACAGAAGGCAGAGCTAAAAAGAGCTCATACACCATACGGCCAAAAGTTTGTGGACACCTGACCATCCCATTCTAGATTTATTTCCCTTGGATGTTATGATAAGCTCCACTCTTCTCTGAAGGCTTTCCACTAGATGTTGGAGCGTGGCTGTGGGGATTTGTGATCATTCAGCTACAGGAGCATTAGTGAGATCAGGCGCTGATGTNCCTTCACACACCATGTCTTCATGGAGCTCGCTTTGTGCACAGGGGCATCGTCATGCTGGAACAGGTTTGGGCCTCTTGGTTTCAGCGAAAGGAAACTGTAATGCTACGGCGTACAAAGACGTTCCAAACAACTGTCTGCTTCGAGGTCTGTGGGAACAGTTTGGGGAAGAATCACACATGTGTGCGATGGTCAGGGTGCACATACTTCCGGCCATATAGTGTATGTTATGCCACTTATTCACTAGACATCTTTTTCCCTCTTCCCACTGATTTCTTTTCTCCTTTTCCTTCACGTGCAGTTGCCTTCCGGATCTACGACATGGACAAAGACGGCTACATATCCAACGGCGAGCTCTTCCAGGTGCTCAAGATGATGGTGGGCAACAACCTGAAGGACACGCAGCTGCAGCAGATCGTCGACAAGACCATCATCAACGCCGACAAGGACGGCGACGGCAGGATATCTTTCGAGGAGTTCTGTGCGGTGAGTGACGAGGCTCTGGGTTTTACTCAGGAACACAGGTTTTGATCATGATCAGGTCCTGTATGAGGGGTGAGAAGAAGAGTCTTAACACTAGAACAGCAGTAGATAAAAGCCGTATTTGAGCCCTACCTCCTTGTCTGGAGCACTGCTTTAGGCTTTTCTTGCATATCAGGGTGTTGTGTTTCATATATATCAAGACTCGTGCAGCAGAGATTATTCCAAAACATCTGGCGATTCAGATAATGAGCATGAACATGTGTTCTTTGCTCCGTTAGCCCTATTTATGATCCTGTTCTTCATTACACCTGCCTCAGACGCTCAGCCCAGAGGCCAGGGAGCACCTGATATCTGTCATACACTTTTCTGGCCACAAGCTTCAGAATCTTGACGATTGGCCATCTGTTGGTCTGCACAGTGTCTCTTTACTGCATTCATTAACGGGACCACCGCTGATCAGATACTGTTATAGTGGTGTGTGTGTGTGTGTGTGTGTGTGTGTGTGTGTGTGTGTGTGTGTGTGTGTGTATAAGGCTAATTCACTTACGAGAGTTTGAAATCTCCTAACCCTGATATCTTCCTGTGTTTTCCAGGTGGTCGGCGGTTTAGACATTCACAAAAAGATGGTGGTGGACGTGTGAATGGATGGATGACCCCTTTCACCAAACGCCTCTCTCTCTTTCTCTCTCTCTCTCTCTTTCTTTCTCTCTCTCTTTACACTCTCCCCCTCTCTTTCTGTTCCTCTCTCCGATTCTCCGTGTTCTCCTCCACTCCTGAGAATCAGCTCGCAGTGTCCAGCTATAAGCGCTCCCCTCCACTCTCGCTCTTCTTTCACCGTTTCTCACTACTTACACAGAAGTATTTTGTTTTGTGACCACGCCCCCAAACCCCACTCCCCCTCCCTCACTCCCCCCTCTCCCTTTTTTTTTCCCCACGTCTCCAGACGCCAATCATCGGAAGAGTTATCAAGCACGACGATGATCTTTTTTCCTAGTGACGTGTAGGATATAGCAGTGAAACGGCTTTCGGACACTGGGCAAGCATTTTAGTTTGGTGGAGAAAGGGGGAAAGTGCGTGCGTGTGTGTGTAAGTGTGTGTGTGTGTGTGTAAGTGTGTGCGTGATGTACTGTTTGTTTCTTTTTCATTTTTGAAGGGGGGACATTTTTTTATATTTATTTTGGTCTTGTTTTTTTTTTTTTTAAATGAGGATGTAGGGATACAAGGAGTTTGTCTAGTCGGTCGATACGCAACACGACATACTTTTCATCACAGCGCGCAGATAAGAGCATGAAGTGCCAATCAAATCTGAATATATGTGATTTATTATTTAAAAAAATATAACTAGATATGAGCAGAATGTATGAAAATCATCAATCTGGCAACGGGCTCTGCACAGAATCCATCAGTACATGTTCACAAACTGGTTTAAAGTGATCCATTTCAGATTTCCCACTCCTGCTTCAGACAACATGGAACAATAGGAAGTTGTGATGTTTTTTTAATAAGGTGTGTGTGTGTGTGAGTGTGAGAGAGAGTCAGTGAGTGAGTGAGTGAGTGAGTGAGTGTGATGAATATATCGTTAAGGTGTTCAGATATACTACTTGCTTTTCCAATATCCACGGTAGATTAAAATAAATGCGAAAAAGTTGAGCACATACGCAGACTTGCAGTTTACTTTTAGCAGATATATAAATATAGATATATATATATATAAATATACATCTAATTTTTCATCATTAATCTTTTTTTTTCCCGAAAAGGGGTTTCCAGCCGTCAGATCGCGAGACTCTCAGACACACAGGATGGAACAGTGCCATCTGCATCCTTATAAACATTTTTTGTGTATTTTGCTTTTATCGAATAACAGAAGAGAACGAGATCGTGTTAACTATCGAGTCAACATTGGGGGGGAAGAAAAGAAAAAAAAAAAAAGACGTGGAGGTTGAGTCACAAAACAGCACGTAAGAGACGGAATGGGCTTAGCTTTCCAACGGGACTGCGGGCAGCGCTGTGAAGCTGCGACACGTTTTTATTTGTATATTAGGACACGGATGGACTCGAGTGGTGAGGTTGAGCTGTTAGCATTTCATATCGACTGTTGTTTCCTACACCGCGGCTAAGCTGAGCGCAAGCTCACGTTTCATTCGCGCCTTCTCATCTCCAGCCATGTGAAACCTCAGGACTGACTTTCTCTTTAAAAGAAGAAGAAACCCTGGCTATGTTTTGAACCACGTACTCGCGTACTAGACTGTAGGTTAAACTAGTACACACCAGTGCTTGTGTTGTGATGTAGGCGTACCATTTAGTGCTGGAGGATGGATGTTGAGATGCAGCCTTTGTACTTCTACACGTTTTCAGCAGGAAAAAAAAGTTTAATTCCATCATTACCAAGTGCAAAAAGTCTCAAATCACACGCTGTGTGACTACACAAAAAAACAACAACATGCTTTCAAGTGGTTTGTAAGCGAGACGTACTAATCGAGAACGTCTTGGTGGTCCGTTGTTGCGTATTAGACACGGTTCACTCACGCCGTTAAGCTCAGAATTTCTGAGGAAAACAAAGTAAGCGTCCCCTATCCAGGAGCTCAGGAAGGTGAACCGCTCACAGCTTCCACAGTAAATAAAACATCTTTACTTAAAAAATGAGTATTATTTGGTTAGATCGTTATATTATAGAGTTAACACTTAACACACAGGTCCACACACTCGCTGATCACTAATGTTTGCACAATAAAGCACATGCTTTCACTGAGGCGTCCATGTTTTCCCCCGACTTTGCAGCTCGAATGCACCAAGCTTAAAAAAAACGATGTAATTCCCAGTTATGACTTCAAACTTCCGAGTTGAGTCTAATGTCACCTGACTATAATCGAATGCTAGGTACAGCCCTTTGTGGCTGAGAACCTGGACAGCTAAATCGGCCATGCTCTCTGGGTGGGAGGGGCCATACTCTCTCCCCTGTCAATCATTGGCATGTGTGAGCTCATGTGTGAGGAAGAGGGCAGATAGCCGAGTGCGTTCCTCGGAGTGTGTTACATGTCCAAAAGGAACGGCTTCACGTGTCATGGAGGAAGCACATGTTAGCCCTCTCCCTCCCCAGTTTGTGACATGGGGAGAGCTGGCTGATGGGTGGGAATTGGCCAAGATCAAATTGGGGAGAAATTTGGGAGGAGTTAGAAAAGGAAAAAAAAAACTGGGAAACTGTAACTAGCTTATTATTAAGTGCGGCAACAAGAGGTGTTAGCTTAACATAAACGTAAACAGCTAGCAAGTTAACGGAGCCAGAAAACCAAGGCATTGAACATAGCTACGGCTAGCTTCACTCATCTGGTTACACTGAAGTCTCGTCATCAGTGTCGCTAAGCTTGAGGAGTTAGCTATGATGCTACAGAGCTAGTTAAATAATGTAAATGTATGTGGTTTCCATGGCATCAGGGGGCGTGGCCTCAGTCACTGCACTAGATTTATTCAGTCCTACTTGATGGTAGCTAGCGGACCTGAAAGATTTCCTGTGCTACGTGAAAAAAAATGTATTTATCCAGTTATGAACACTGAAAAATTTGTTTAGTACACAAGTATGATTTGAGACTTTTAAAAGCATGTTCATCGAACCTTATTAACTTCAGTCTGCCATCACTGCGATAAACAGACACGAGCCTCTGATGCTGGAAAAACAAACTAGGATGTGACCATTTGAGTTACGAGGTTTCTGCAGAACACTGGCAGTAAATCAGTTAGCGTTTAGTCAGCGTGATTATAGCCTGAGTCGCCTTCTAGATGACCACCAGGATACGCTCTCTCGCTCTCTCTCTCTCTCTCGCGCACGTCTGCTGTTTTTTCTAAATCACGCGCTGCACGACTTGCATTTTCCCAAAAAACAAAAAAACAAAAACAAAAAAAAAGACCTTTAACGGTCTGGTGATGTGCTTTGCATGAAATGGGCGGGTGTCTCTCTTTTCTCTGTGCATGTAGGTCTGCCTTTTGGGAAAACATTTAAAAAACAATCCTCTTGTTTACATAATGAATTGTAAGAATTGATATTATATGAATGACAGTTGCATATAAATATATGGATGTTGCCAAACTTTTTTTGGTAAATGTTTTAAATAAATGACAAACTTACTCCACTACATCATGTATCCATACTTCTTATAATAACGAGATGAATATAATAATCCGAGAAATCAGTGTCACGTTAAACAAACTTCACTCTGGCCCTCTGGAAGCAGCGTGCTGTGGAAACCGGGTCTCGTGTTTTGGGTTTTTTGTTTCGTTTTGTTTTGTTTTGTTTCCAGTTCCTGATTTGGATGAATTGTTTTGTACAGACTTTTGTTATTTACATGTGTTACAGTCAGTGCTTCTCTGCTTTCGATTCAGTGCTTTCTATAACTTTATGTTGGGGATCGGTCAGTTTGTTACCTCGTATGATATCAGTGTGATGGTGGTGGGTTTTAGGGAGGGGAGGGGGGGCTGCTATGGGGGAAGAAATCAACATTTCAGTCTTAGGATTTTTGTTGAAAATTTTTTTTTTGTTTGTTTGGGCCTCTTCATCTCTGCATGCTGCGTCATATGCTGTGGGAACCATTGAAATGCCACTCATGACAATGAGAAATAAAACATTTGAACCTCGTAAAACGGCCTGCTTTTCTTTATTTGATAGGACAATTGGATAATTGTGATTATTTTGGGGGTTAAAGGGGTCAAACCAAACAAGAAGATGGAGATATGTGAGCTGAGATGTTCCTATCCTACTAAAATCAATACTTACTCAAGTACACACACTCAGGGGGAAAAGGGTACTGAACTGTAGCCTGTAACTTGGGTGGTACCGTTATGTATCTTGTACCTGAAAAGGTGTATAAAGTGTACCTTTAAAATATTCCTCTAAAACTAATTAATGGTACAACACTGGTCCTTAAAGATCCTTAACTTTTGCTAAAGCCATGACTTAATCCTTTGTTTTTGTTTGTTTGTTTGTTTTTAATCATGTTCTACATATCTTCCAGATTACTTGTACGAGTAAGGAATAAAAAAAACTTTAATTTAATGTACTTTTAAAAGGCACACTATATTCACATTGCTGTGTAAACATAAGGTAAGGTGCCACAACAGACACAGAGAGTGCGTAGTAGTACACAGGTGAGATGTATAAGATGTATAAAGTAGATTTTTTTCTTCATTAATAAGCTACGGTACAGGTAGATGTGTACGAGGCAGTGCTGACGGTTTACCACAAGGGGGCAGCAGAACCACTTCAAAACGTTTAGTGTTGCTGGAGATTTTGTAGAACAGCAGGTAAGATGATGAAGAGATCATCTCAGCTTTTCTTCCTAATGTTCCTGCAGTTTTTTTTCTCCCTTGCCATTGGTGCATTCGAGGTTGGACAGGATTAGGAACGAGTACATCAGAGGGACAGCTCATGTTGGACGTTTGGGGGACAAAGTTAGGGANGTAATAAATGAGGAGATGAAGCTAGTGGGTGCAAGTGTTGAGGATGCAGAAGATAGGGATAGGTGGAGAGTGATGATACACTGTGGAGAAATTCGGGGTTCCTGTTTGATGCTGACCATTATATATGATGTAACATGACTGAGGTTTTGTTATTTCTAACAAGCAGTTCCACTGTCAGCATTCTGTAACATACATTTAAACACTTTTCACTTATCAGGTCAGATGATAAATGCTGCTAAGTTAAACTGTTCCAAATGATTGGAATTCATGCTGAATAGATGAACTTGAACTGTAGTAGTAACACTTCATACACCTTTTCAGGTAAAAGATACACACTAAAGGTACAAACAGTGTATGCTTGAAGGTACCACACAAGTGACAAGGAAGTGACAGTTTAGTACTCTTTTTTTTTTTTTTTTTTTTTTTTATTCTGAGAGTGAAGCAAAGTAAATGATCGCTAGAACGACAAAACAAGAAAACATGAAAAAGGACAACAAACACTCAGCGATTGCTTCTAAATGTAAACACTGACACAATATCACTTTTTTTTTTTTTTTTTTGCACGTAAAGTACTTTGTAGGAAAGACCTGTCTTTAATTTTCCAGGATGTGAGTTTATAAAGCCACAACAATGGTAGACAGTTGGTGTAGTAACACAGATCCACCAGCAGGTGGCGGCAAAACGTAAAATTAGAACTCTGACTTTTATTTGTTTCTGTTCTGACCAAGATTGGTTTCCACCACACTTTTGTCTTTCATCATGGCCTAGAAAAGATACATGACTGTTAATTTAGCAATTTGAGTACACAAATGCAAACTGTCGAGAAGCTAGTGAGCCATTTTACCACACACAAACGCACACACACACACACACACACAAAAATGGCTGTTTCTGCAGCAGATGTGTTACAGATGTCATCTGAAACATTAGTGTTACCTGATACTACACTGCAAATATACACTGAGAATGTGGAGATCCCCATGTTCTACACACACACACACACACACACACACACACACACACACACACACACACACTGTACTAAAGCCTCCTCCATTACCCACATCATTAGTCACTGTTTCCTGAATTCTCCTAATTGTGCTCGTGGAGAGCGCGCGCTCTTCTGGAAACGCCACCAATCATTAAACAACTCATCCATTTCTCCCGCAGCAGCTTTGCATCCATGTGCCTGACTTTTCACTGCTCCACAACACACTCCTCTTCGGCTGAAACTTAATCTCTGTAAAGTTTTTCTTGTGTGCTCCCTTTACCATAAGTCCTTTACCAGAGCTCTCATCAGTTCACGCAGGAAGCGGAACGAGTCCGCAGCCTATAAATTCAGTATGTTCTCAGAAATAAAGCCACCAGATTACACTTCAGTGCTGCTTTGTTTAGTGCCTTTAGCCCCTTATCTTCCACTTATATAAAGTGTACATTACAGTAAATCTTTAAACAAAGGTACATCCAAAATTATTTTTAAATGTATAAACACTAGGATTGGAATTATTGTATACTGTATATATGTATGTATAGATATATGAATGTATATAACTGCACTGTTTGCATAGCTGTGTACATTTTGATCCTTGAGGAAGAGAAATTGTTTATGCATAAAAATTCATAAATAAAACTGAGGAAAAAAAACGCATAAACACTGAAGGTACAGAAGATGCAGCCATCAGTGACAACAAAAAAGGTACAATAGGGTGCCATTATTTTTTTGAAATTTTATTTTGTTCCAGTGTTGCACAACTACCTCGCATTATTATCATTATTTTATTAAAAGAATTATTACTGATGTTTTATATTCTAGCGAAGCCTCCACCATGACGTGCAGCTAAGAGAGGAGCGCGTGCGCACGACCATAACAATCTTACACATCCGAAATATTTTTTTAATTTATTTGTTTTCCGGCCTTTCCAGATGTGAGAGCTTCAAAGTCGATGCCGGCCAGAAATAAACTCTTCTTTTAAGATGAAACATAAGCAGACGTCCTGATCCTCGAGCCGCGCGAATCACTTCACGTGTAAGCCGACTGCGCGTCACCGCTCGCGCCGGTCGCACGTTATCCATCACCCGAGCTCTGACTGCTCACGGGTTTATTAGGATGAGACCAAACATGACACGAGCTTCAAACGCTCACAGTAAACGGACACTGCGTTTCTCAGAAGCTGAGGAGTAATACGCGACGAAACTTAGTCCAGAGAATGAAAGCTTCTGATTGGTCAGGAGGTGTTGGTTCATTTTCTCTAACAGCGGCTCTGACAGCAGTGTAGCTGCGAATCACTGGTTTATATTAATGCGCTCCTTCTAATACATGATGTTTTCTTTAGTAAGAGCTTACAGAGGCACTTGTGTGGCTGAAAATCGCTAAAAACGACTGATATGACGCTTTTTTTGTGAGGAAACGTTTATGTAGGAGGAGTCTCCCGTGTCAACGCTCTGTAACTTCATTTTTTAGATCTTCAGGACATTGGTGTTTAGGCTTTGGGGTTTTTTTTTTCCTTATTAACTTCAAGAGAGAAAAAGAGAGGCTGGTAAGAGAACGATTGTGTACAGCTGCTATAATGTTACTGAGAACAGGAACTAACTTGTTTTACGAACATTCCACAATATTAGTTGGATAAAGTGTATGTCATTCTTTAACAAGTAAATTGGAAGTCTGCTGTGGTGCAAGAGGAATAAAATCCAACTCTGAGGTGGTAACGGTGACTCTGCTTCGTGCTGGGCCGCTTCACACCGAACCATCACTGATTATTTTCCTACAACAGCACAACTCCCGGTGTTTTATTCCTCTCAGATAGAGCTCTGTACCAGCAACATTCCAGGCCTTTCATCTGAGGAGCCTAGGCACTACAGCAGCAGTGTAACAGCATTAAACACGTCACTCTTACATACGAGTTGACTTTGTGATCTCAGGTTCATGAGAGAAAAGCACATGGGTGTTGAATCGTTTTTTTCGCAGAGCTTTCACTCTTTCACATTAAAGACTTTTATGCTTTTGATCTTCAAATGTGCAGCTTTGCGTGGGATTTTCTTCTCAAACTGAGTTTTTTTTTGCATAAACCCCCGAGTGTTGTTCAGATGATGATCCACTCACAGCTTACCTTAACTCAAACCCACACTGGTGAACTCGGCCCGGGTTATCGGTGCGAGGCATCTGTAGTTGGTAGAGAGGTAAATGTAATCCAGGGGCTACAATATCACACACAGGGGAACACACAGTTTCCAACACGGTGTTTGTTTTTCAGAGAGCCGAGCGGAAACTGGAACGGACTCAAGAACAGGTCTGTCAGTTAGAGCGCTGATCCTGGGTCAGTTTGTCATCTTTCATATCCTGATGAGTACGGTCACGCGGACTGATCCCGGATCAGCGCTGGGAGACACGATACCTGCAGCTATCAGTCATCGTCAGGTGAGGGACAACAGACAAATTAGAAGCTCTATCAGTTACAGCTATCCCCTACACACACACACACACAACACACACACACACACACACACACACACACACACACACACACACACACTTCCTAGCTGTGTCTCATATTGCATACTTATGCAGCCTCCTATTTTGTAGAAATCAGTAGAAATATAGGCCAGTGAGCACTTTCTGCATGACCTCGTCCCATCATGCACCACAGAACAAAGAGATAGCAGGTAATGGACATGGTGAAGTTAGCGAGTTAACAAACTGATCGAAGTCTGGTCATGGTCTCACACTCTTTTGCACGACTCGAGTTGTATATAAAGTTATAAAGTTCACGGTTAGGGGCGGAGTCAGAGTTTGCACTATTATGACATCTCCATTTTATATAAAATTGAACTAAATTCAGGCACATTTTAAAATTTTGTTAGCATTTGTACGAATCTGTCTCATGCTCTCCGGGGGGAAAAAAATGCTCTCTTATTCTCTCACTCGAAGTTAAGAAGACAAACGAAGAGACACGGCTTTTCATGTTACTGAGAAAATAATTTACTGACTGTTGCAAAGTGCTGACACTGGAGACTCCTTCCATAAATGGTACGTAAACATCCGCGAACAGGAACGTACACATATCAACAGTTACACAGTTTCTTTCTTAAATAACAACACACTTTTATCCGCTTATCATTATATAAACCCATCATTAGAAACTACTGTCCGAGCTGCAGTTACAGGAAACTAATCAACACCTTCTGACCAATGAGAACTCAGAGGAAGCTACGTATCTGCTAGTGTAGCCCTGTGTGAGCCCCAAAAGCTGCAGTCCCAGAATCTATCATCTCAATCTCAAATCACATACCTCCATAGAGCACCCCTTCATGGTTTTCCCAGCAGCCATTGCACCTGTAGTTGGCCTAACACCAGGTTATCATCATACTATTTAGTGTACAGTTTGGAACAAAGCTCAGAGCAGACCTCCAGCAGGCCTTGAAGGAAAACACAGGATGTAACCTTTGTGTACTGGGATTCTCTTCAGCAGGGCATCACTGTAGGGGGGCAACAGTGAAACCGACTACCCCCCAGGTGACCGCTGTGTACAAGGAACACTCAGAAGGCCAGGATGAAAAGGTTTACAGAAGGTAAGGAGACCCGGAGTCTGTGGATTTGCTCATTGCCCAGGTATTCGTTGGTGCCGCTCTGCTTCCCCGGCGGCTCGGTGTCTCTGTAGATACAGAGCCAGCGTAGATTTCCGTATCGGTGTCCCTCCCGCCCGGTTACAGGGGAATAATTGATGAAAGGCAGAAGCTCTGTGTAAAGCAGAGAGGACAGGAGAGCGGGGTCGTGGGGAGTTCACCGGCGCTCTCGGGTGACTTCAGCTCCATGTGGGTCACTGATAACACCGTGTTTATCAGTGCGGGGGGGAAAGAAGGACACGACGAGGCAGGGCTATTTTTAAACCTCTTTAAGATTCGCTTTCGGCTCGTTTAAAGAGAAGCAAGCTCCATTGTACTCGGAGACGGCCTGCTCTTCAAAGCAACTGCAGTATTTTATGTAGTTATGAAATGGCTAAAGAAGCAACGTACACTCTTAAAGAGTCGTAGAAATGGCTCTTCAGGGGTTCTTTAAGGGTTCACTGGATAATTAAGGGTCTACTTAAAACACTTTCTGAAAGGAAAACACTGTTCAGCGTTCTTCATTTCTGCAGGTTTTCTTAGATTAAAATGAGTTTTTATCCATTTATAGCTACATTTAATGTTGTGAAAGTTCCATGACACAAGTTACAGCGGTTATAAAGAGTCGTTCCCTCACCAGCCTCTCTTTCTTTATTTTCTTAACTTAATGACACAAACACTAGGAAGTTAATGAGCTCGTCATGTTAGCAAGAAAAAGAAAAAGCATTAACTCCTCTGTCCTGAAGACACTACCATGGTTACAAAGCGCTGAAACTGGAGACTCCTTCCAAAATGATAAATGAACGTCTTCTCACAAGTCCATACCAGTGGCTGAGCTGTTACTATAGAAACAATAATGCAGAGTATTAGGAATTCTAGATAGATAGATAGATAGATAGATAGATAGATAGATAGATAAGAAACTAAGTAACTAAGTATGTCACGTGTCCGACTGCTCTTCACGTTGACAAACTGACACCACTGTCGTATGCGTATACTATATACACTGTCTGTGACTACTACCTAAGGAGGTCTGACCTTTGGTGACCTCATGACCCCTACCATATTGAAGCAAGTGAACATAGCACTGTGGGAACATAACCCAGACACACTCTTATCGCTCACATTCAGAGTCCCATGGCAGATTAGAGGGTTTTGGGAGAGTTATGGGAGAATAATAACCTTTAAGGTGGGGGGAAATACCGGAAATCTGTAAACTACAAGTTTAAAAGGAAATTAATCTCTTTGCTATGAACTAGCACATTGATTCATTTTGTATGTAAAAGAAGAACAACAAAAAATAACAGAGAAATCATAAAACTAAAAATACTGAACAGTGTAATGGTGTGGCGTTTCAGGCTTGGATTTGAAAACGTCCGCTCTATATTGCAGTATCCATTCCCGGTTTTTGCAAAATACAGTACAAACGTTGTCACAGGGTAAAGCGGTGGTGCTGGTTGAGGTGGTCTTGATGTTTTGGTAGCTGTCATCACTGGGGGAAAAGTGAATCTTTCGATCCTTAAAACTCACACATAAGTGGCCCTTAGTAAGTACTGTTGTACTTTTGAGTGTATAATTACATTAGACTTTCAGGAACAGAGATACAAAGCCCTTTTACTGACATTCCCAAATGCACTGGGACCCCAGAAGCCATGCCCATATAGCATATTAAACCTGAACACTATCTAATGTAAACACACACACACACACACACACACACACAGCTGTAGAGGCGCAGTGTTACCAGCATTGCCATTCAGACAGATGAAATGACAACATGTCATGGCCACAGGGGTGTTTTTTTTAAACACAGTGCGGTCTACAGTTACCTCCCCGCAGCCTGATAACAACAGGAGTCATCTTTCAGGTGTGCTGCAGTCACACAGGTGTCAGTGAGCTCGGCAGTGAGAGAGGCGCTGTATCTCACCTGAATCTACCTCTGATCTGGTCACGTCACTCCAGACTGAGTTACGACATCTGAAAATGTCTGAAACATTGCAAGTTGTGCATGTTAGATTACTAAACACTGAGTATTGCACTTTCTTATATCACTGAGCCAAACTTACTTTTGATTGTGTGAAATGAAGAACTAAAGTAGGCGTGGCTTCTGCATCAGTACAGGTGAAAGGTGGCCTCTGTGTCAGTCTCAGTGAAGGAGGCGTGGCCTCTGTGCCAGTCTCAGTGAAGGAGGCGTGGCCTCTGTGTCAGTCTCAGTGAAGGAGGTGTGGCCCCTGTGTCAGTCTCAGTGAAGGAGGCGTGGCCTCTGTGTCAGTCTCAGTGAAGGAGGTGTGGCCTCTGTCAGTCTCAGTGAAGGAGGCGTGGCCCCTGTGTCAGTCACAGTGAAGGAGGCGTGGCCTCTGTGTCAGTCTCAGTGAAGGAGATCGTCTACTTCTCATTCTACACACTACAATTGCAATTTAGGTGTTTAATAAGTGCTGTACCTGGGAGATGGGTTTTACTGATATTTTTAATAGAATGGGAATAAAACATTATTATTAAAATATTATTCACTTCACAGTGAGTGAATCTGGAGGTTTGGATCTCTCTCTCATCTGTACAACAAAAATAATACACATATCTACAAGACCTAAACAAACAGAAAACATTTAGGACCAGTTTCATCAGGAATAAAATCGAAAGACAGTCAAGATTTAGAGACAGTGAGGAACGTTTTCATATGAACACTACAACCATTCAAACGTGCCAGAGAGACAGATGTGCTGAAAAATTCCAAAAGTCCCCTGATTTCCTGCAGCTACAGTGTGGATTTCTGAGGTCCGGAGCAGAACACGTTCAGCTGACGAGCCCCTGCTGAGAATCAGCTGTTAGAGATTCTGTTCAGAACAACTGACCGTGAGAAGATCCAGGCCACTGTTTTATCCCCAAACGGGGCAAATTAGTGCTCAGAGCGCTGAACGGTTTAGACCTGCCACTATCACCGGGTCAGCTTTGTCTATCTTCATGGTTACACGATGTCATACAGGAGCCTGAAGGTTCTGATTGGCCAGCATTCGGAGTCTCCGCCTCTCCATGGCCTGCTGCTTCTTCCTCTCGATCTCAGCGTCACTGCATCTCGTCACCACCACTTTACTCACATCTGTACAGAGCGAACGCGTTCATGTGAGCCCATTAAAATTAAATTTTATCCTTAAATATTTAAAATAATTAGTAAATAAATGCATTTGTATATTTATTAGTCTGTAAGTTTATACTGAAAGCGTGAACACTAGCATAGCACTAGATTGTGTGTCCTTATCACATAAACCATGGAAAACAATGCGTCACTTTCTTAACTAAGGAAAATCTGTAAAAAAAAGGTAATATTATTATTATTTTATCAAAAACTGTAGTTTTTTTCTTTTATTTTTTACTTATTTACCCACAGTAATATTTTCTTAACACTTACATTTAAATTTTTTTTTTTTAGGTTACCCAAGATTCGATTTAGAAAATCTGCCATCTTTAATTAATCAGGCATAAAGAACTTTTTTAGGCATATTGTTTTCATTTTTCCATGTAATATCAATTATTTATCATTTAAAATACATGGAAAATAAAGTTAGCTGTTATCAATGCTACAAACAGAAAATGATACTAAAAAAAACAACACAATACTAAAATAAAAATAAAAAAAACCACACACATCATAAGAAATTTATATAGAGTATATCGTTTGCCCATTTTCAGAAAGGGTGCCAATAATTATGGAGTTGCACTAGAAATATAGGTATTGGAATTCTCTTACCTTTGGAAACAGACGGTGCAGCATTAAAGGTGCTATACGGCTTTTTGAACTGATGGTCCTCTTGAATTCTTTGATACGATTGCACGGTGGTTGGCGTGGCGCTCTCACTAACCTGTCTAGCTGCATTGTAGGCGGCACTTCCTGTTCCTGTAGTGCTTTTAACGTGGCTAAATTTGTACTTTCTATCAGACGACTTCATCGCGCTCTTGTCCAGCGCTGAAGTGTTATTATTAAGTGCTCCAGGAAGAACTTCGGTATTCAATGGCGCTCGGTTCCCAGTAGCGCTGCGCTCATAAACCTGAGCGTTAGACGGAGAAGGCCGCACAGACACACCCTCGTGTTTACCCATGGTGTTCTCACCACTCCGCACACAACTGCTCCGTGGTGCCGATTTTGATACGGACGCTTTCGGAGGAGGTTCAGGTTCAGCCATGGATTCTTCCACCTTCCCGCATGCTTCACAGAACAGGTCGTCGTCTTCTGCCCCGTCGTCCCAGATGTCATCTGACGCAAAGATGGAGTCCAGGTCCTCGGCTGCGAGGTCACCAAGGACATCGTCCTCCATGGTCGGGTGGCTTTTCTTCTCCTCGGTGACCTTACTGATCCTGAAATTGGGAGTTGTTGCTATTGTGGCTGAGGGAACAGAACTAGATGGGTCCAATCTGGAAACTAACGAGGCTGTATTCGGAGATTGAACCTTCCGCGTGGAGTTAGCACTGGTGGTTGCCAATGGCCGTTGGAGTTCCATTGCTTTCTTGGGTTGAGAATTAGTTTTAGATACACTATGGGAACCAGGAACCATTGATGGAACTTTGCTGGAAGAAAGAAACTGTGTTTCTGGACAGTTTTTTGCATGAAATCCACTTTGCCTAGCATTCTCATTTCCTGTAGTCTTGTTCCAGTGTTGGCCACACTGAAAGCTCTCAAGTCTCTGATTCAACCTTTGCGCTTCTCCAGACTTGGCTTCTTTATCAGCATTCTGGCGGTAAACGGTGTTTGCTGAGCCGCTGTTTTTGTTCGTCTGTTTCTGTGTCGAGCTGCACTGAGGTGCGGAGAACAGCTCCGGGTTTTGGGTCATCTCCATCACCAGTGAGTTGTCTAGCAAATCATCATTATTCCAGTCATCATCAAAATCATCAGCTACTCCCAGCTGCTTGATCGTGCTGAGTGTTGGTGCGGCCACACACACACGAACGGTGCTTGATTCAGAAGCTCCGCCCACTCGACTGACACCACACGGATGTACTGAGTTAGCTCTTGCTCTAGCAGAAAGATTCACACCACACTGTGGGGCAAATTTAGACAAGTCCTGAGAACGAGCGCTGAAACCCTGGCTCAGGCCGCCGCTGACCTCCTGCGTCGAACCCTCGAAGAGCAAGTCCAGATCGTCGTCCAATTCCTGTATGAGACCCAAATCGCCCAGAGGATCATCGCCGTTCATTTTGGTGTCCTCCAAACCCAGTGGTGGTCTCTCAGCTTCAGAGTGTGTCTGTGGTGAAGCTGGTGGGTCGTTGTCATTATAAAACAGATCATGGTCTTCATTCGTAGCTTCTGCAGAGCTCTGAGGGTTTGGTTGGAGATGAGCTTCTTCCTGTTGGATCATGTTGAAGTCAAACTGCTTCGCTAACTTCAGCAGGTCTTCCACAGGGTTTTGTCTGCATAGGAACAAAGTTTTTTTTTTTTTTAGCTGCAGCCGGTCATTTAAAAATGCAGTGCATTTTAAGTGCTCTGGATATTTCTCACTATGGTTTTGGAGTCATGCCTACAAAATAGTGCACTATGTAATGATTAAAATCTATATCAACCAAACACCTTTACTGTTACTCGTTTACTGCCAATGTCAAAGTGGTTTAGGAACAGACCTTGCTGGTTTGGACTTGGTCCTGGGCACTCGGATTTCTGGTGTGCACGGAATGGCCGTGTCCCCAATCCACTGCAGCAAAGAAGACTCCGCCTCCTCCACCCTCTTGTTCTAAAATACAAAACCAGGAAACCGACACTGATGTACACCTCAACAAAAAGTATATAACTGAGTAGCTGAGTATTTGCTAACAACCTTTGGAGCTATCCTGTTGACAATGTCTGATATGTCCATTGATTTGAAAACAGCGGTCCTCCTCCGGCCCCGTCCTAAATCAGAAACGATCACATGATCACAAATCTATCCCTCAAGCAACAAGACAGTACATAAGATCAAAGCCCACTTGCCGTTCCTGACAGGGGTCGCTGGTGATGTTGGATCCCAGATGATTTCATGCTGAAGTTCAGAATCGTTGTTTGGAGATTCTACAGTAACGGAGCTCCTGAAACCGACATTCTGTACACGGGTCGGCGTTTTGAAATCTGATTACACAAAATTAGATCAGATCATGATGTAGGTATCTCCAGTTTAGTCAATTACATGAAAGAGCTGTCTGTGTATTTATGTATATGTACTTAATGTTAATAAAGAGATACTTTAGACTCCATTACATTTATCTAACCCCTTACACGGTTGAGTTCATTATACTGTTTGTACTTATAGTTGGGGTCACCTGCAAGTGAAAGCACTGATCACTGAACATTCTTGATATTTAAAGTGCGTCTCAATGTTAGGAATTACTGATGCATCTTGACATAACAAATCCTGGAAGTGGTGAAATAAAAGAAGGAAAAGAAAAGAAATTGCCATTTAAGTCTATATTCACTTCCTCTTTATTCATAATTCAGTGGTTTGATACAAGAGATAACCAATAAACCATGTTAACCCTTCAAGGTCCACCACTGACCAAAGAACACAGCAATGGCTCTGACATAGTTTTCATTTCTATTAATGGATGGTATAAAGTGGGACTAATGCACTGAACATAGCAATATGGGACACAGCCAGTAAGTACATACTGTATATAACGTAATAAATGGCAAGTGATGCTAATAAACGAAGAACTCTGTGTATATTGTCGTCCGTTTTAGGGATGTAAGTAAATAAGGATATGTTTTTCAGACTGAATTTATATTGTGTTCTAAACGGATACGAATATGAAATGCACCAGGTTAACAGGGCATCTGATTGAGACTAAAAACTTGCACAGGACTGGGATCCTGCTGGATGCAACCAAACACAAATACATGACAGGAGGTTTTTACGTTCATGTGGAGACAAAGAAAGACTATTAACAGAAAAATTCTGACTTTACAGCTGAAGTTGGAGAGCCTTTCCAAGGGATCTTTCCTACTGGGAAATTGAAAACTTAAGGTGCATCCCAAATCACATTTTGTAGCATAAATAGTGAGAGTAGTGTGTTCACACTGAAAAGTCCAGCTAGAAGAAGTGCACTTCAAGTTCCCGGATGTCTGCCCTCAACTGTACGCAGACTTTTTCTACATCTTAATGGTGGTTTGAGCTGCTGCTGAGGGAATGACACCATTTTCCCAGATGCGCTGATACCTTTTGAACCATACCAAACACGTTCAAAAGCAAACACATCCATTTCCGGTTTAAGCCACGCCCACTTCATGTTTAAACCCGAATACAGATCCAGATACAGATTGATTTATCTGAAACTGAATGTGTTTTTATTTCTGGTGAAATATCACCTCTACTCTACAATTCTTACAGTTTTTTACTTTCACTTTTAATCTAACGTAATAATGCGTCAACATGTTTTAACTTTAATAATGTTTAACAGTAATAGTACTCAGGCTGACGACCAACTCACCTTTTTCAGCTCTAAAGTTAGTAAAGTCTGATTTCGGAGTCTGGTTTGTTTTCGGGCTCCTCTTCAGTCTGTTCAGCTTTAATTTGTTTTGTGTTGGTCTCAGTATCTCAGTCTGATTCTCCTCCGCCGTCGAGCTGCAGCTCTTCCTCCCGTCATTCATACTGTTTCCCGACGCCTACAGCGCATATTTCAAAGAAACATTAAACCAGCTGCTTACTTCTGACACCTAGTTTCCATACTTTATCAGTTTATAAGCTCGCTTTTGACGTCTACATGGTTTGTTTGTTAATTCAAGCTAACCGCCACGTTTTTTTCCCATGAGCCATTGCGCATGCTTGTTCGAGAGGATACCATCTGCGCTCCAAATGCGCAATCACAGTGGAAATTATTTTTTTTATTTTGTTTGTCGACAAAACGAAACCATTTATCACTACAGAAGGGTCTGTAAACACAATTGCAGCAATATAGTTTAAAAATAAACTGAAACATTACATTAGAACGTAATAAATACATTTAAGCAGTTTTTTAAATATAAGAATAATTTAACATCCAGTCACAACAGCATAACGATATTAATCACAAACAGTATTTATATTAATAAAGTGTTTAAGGAACAACTGACTTTTTTCGTTGTTAATACAAAGGATATCATTATGGATCTACATTATATGACCAAAAGTATGTGCACCCCTGATCATCACACCCATATGGGGTTCTTCTCCAAACTGTTGCCAACAAAGTTAGAGGCACATAATTGTCTTCGTACGCTGTAGCATTACATTTTCCCTTCGCTGGAACTAAGAGGCCCAAACCTGTTCCAGCATGACGATGCCCCTGTGCACAAAGCGAGCTCCATGAAGACATGGTGNGATCTCACTAATGCTCCTGTAGCTGAATGAACACAAATCCCCACAGCCTCGCTCCAACATCTAGTGGAAAGCCTTCAGAGAAGAGTGGAGCTCATTATAACAGCAAAGGGGGAATAAATCTGAAATGGAAAGTTCAAGAAGCACATATGGGTGTGATGGTCCGGTGTCCACGTACGTCTGACTATATCGTGTAAGCCTAACCATTTTCATAGAGATTTTAGGAAATGTAAAATATATTGCGGACAAAATAATAATAAAAAAAAGTAAACAGAATCTACACACTATTAAGATTTGTATAATAACAGAAATGATCTCTGATTTTAAAGGTTATGATCCAGAGAATCATTTTTAGTTGTGATATCAACACAGTATTTTAAAATAAATAGTTTTTTTTTAAACCGTGAAAATGTGAAGGTGAAAAAATGCACTTTTCAGGAATTATGAACAATTTCCAATATTCTTGGTTATTTATTTTTCATCATTTGTCTAGCTGTTGCTATTATTAATGTCACAGAGAGATGACCGTATTAACCTCTCCTTGTTAATGAGACTAGTGCTATGTATAATATTGCAGAAGTATAAGCCTGTTGCTATGTTCACTAACTTTAGCCCAATAAACAGGTTTGTGTGCACTCTTGTGTTACAGCACTTTCACCTTTGAATGTTCCCAAATAACCCCAGCGGCCCTGCCAGTGCCGCTCGTATATCATGGGAAAAGTGGGCGTTGTCATGTGTGTAAGGGGACCCAGAATTAGCCTTGTGTGTGTGTGTGTGTGTGTGTGTGTGTGTGTGTGTGTGTGTGTGTGTGTGGGTTCTGTGTATAACATGGCAAAATTAGCAGCATAGGGTGTAAAGCTGAATTGAAATAGCTAGCTAGATAGATAGATAGATAGATCGATCGATCGATCGATCGATAGATAGATAGATAGATAGATAGATAGATAGATAGATAGATAGATAGATAGATGTTTTTAATACCAGAGGGAAATTCACTTTTTTCCTTTTTGTCCTTTTTTTTTGGAGCTGTTGAGAGCTGTTAAGTTTATTCAAGTGATTTATGACTATATTAAATCATTTATTAAACCCATCTGTTTCTGCTGTTATGGATATAAGGATTGGATTTTATTAAAATTTGATTTTATTAAAAATAAAATTTTCATACCTTAATAACTTTCTAAACTTCAATCAGCTTCTAGTATTTAAATAAATTGGCTCCACATTTTTATTTGCTATTGACCATGACTTCTTCTTCTTCTT
>CM074970.1:13386468-13420281 GCA_037577455.1 Pangasius macronema
ACTCGTTCCTAATCCTGTCCAACCTCGTCACTCCCAAAGAGAACCTCAACATCTTAAAAACTGACCATGACTATAGCTGTTATAACGTAAGCGATAGCAAACTAACCTTTCTCTTGGATGTTGCACAACGTTAAATGCAGCTATAACGGGATAAAAATGATGATTCATTAATACGATGATAACAGTAATGTCTGTCAGATCACTGTGGTATAAGAGGAATGCTGTTAGGGGAATATAATCCCGGTCAGGGAGCTAACAGTAATGCCGCTGTAACAGTAATCGCGCCACGCCGTTGTGGATTGTTTTCCTGTAANGGCTAGTTTAGAGGTTAGCGAAATCTTTTAATTCAACGACATGCAAACAAAACCCTGTGTTCGGCTGTAACTGAAATGCACAGCAGTTATAAAAGGCCAGTTGGACCGTGTTGAGAGGGACGCGTGTGCAGTATATCATAAGCGTTCCTGCTGTTTCACTCTGTGCTGATGGCTCGCTGTGAATAAGTTAGTCTACCCACTGATCCACGGCCTGTAAATCTCCTCAGCGCTTTAATGACCACATGGACATGACCATATCTCCCTGTCTTTTTTTCCCTTTCTTTTTTACTGCTATACGGCTGCCTCAGCCTTTGAATGTTCTTTATGTGTCTGTCTGTGCTTAATGTGCCCCCTAAGACACACACACACACACACACACACACACACACACACACACACAGAAGTACTTCAGTTGATAGATGAGTCTTCTCTGCACCAGTGGATTATTGGAGTCTGTGATTTCCTGAATAGACACAGTTCAGCGTTTTCACGCTGATGACGTCATCGCTCGCTGATGAGAGGAGCCTTGAGCCTGGGTGTGTGAAAAACAGCACAGAGTGACGTCAGCATTCATAAATCCTGTACAAACTTGTGTAGCTTTCTTTCTTTTCTTCTTTTTTGTAGCTTAAATCTGCATTAATGTGGCCAGAATACTGTGGAAAGAATCTTATTCCATATTCCATCCACATGTGTGCAAAAGTTTTCACCCCTATGTTGCTGTTTGTTTGTTTTTTTTTAATGGAAAAAAGTAAAATCTAAGTCTATTATGAAGTATTTACAAAGAAATCACATTCTTAGATGTTAAAAATGAAGTGAGGGTGAGTCCTGCAACAAGGCTACAATCTGAAATCTACAGGAAAACGGTATGAAAAGAAGTTTTTCACTCTCTCTGTCTCCAGAGCTGAGCAGAAAAAAAAAAAAATGCAGAAATAAAGGAAATTTGTTTTTTTTTTTTATATATATGTGAAATGTACACGTGTGGTTTGTAGACACTTCAGGTGTTATGTTTCAGACTTTTTTTATTTTTTTACATTTTTATTTTTTTTAAAACATTAAAACATTCATTTCATTTTGCATGATAATTCGTCATTTTCTTTAGATGGGGTTTTCAGGTGCACATGATGTCACGTCCGGAGTTCAGAGGACGACATGTTCGATGCGCTTTCCCATGTTCTTCACGTTATGACGTATTATTCAGACAATCACGTGTGAAATGTACGTGATTTTTCCATGCAGGAATTGTTACTTTAATCTATTAATCCCGACACACAGAATGTGTTGCTGTTATAAATAGCATCTTGTTGCCTTCTTCATTTTGTCATAAGAGTGCGCAAACTTTTGCACATAATCATATGAGTCACAGTCAAGCTTCAGTTCACTGCAGATGAAAGACAGAGAGCGCAGCTCAGCCTTCACCTTCCTGAAGATTCGTCTTAAAGTTACGGTCAGTGATTTTGCTCTTTAAGTCTGAAATTAACAGGAGACATGACTGACAGGAGAGTAGCGACGCCTCTTCATCCTGATTGGTTGGATAATGTTGGTCCACATCATTCGTTTTTTTTTTTTTTTTTTCATGTTTACAAAACCTGAGCACTAGACAGACTGAAGTTTCACCCCTGGGCAGATATTTCATTAAGGCTGCCTGAACATGAGGAGAAACTTCACAAAAAGAGTTGGGTCTAATAAATCACTGACCGCACCTTTAATCCATTACAGCCTCGCCTCGTTCTCCTCATCTTCATCCAGGGTGAAGCGAATTATTCTGTAACTATGACGAACAAATGGGAAGAATAAATCTGGGCCTGTCAGCACATCCTGAGAACTTAAAGGAAAGAGAACTGGATCCAACCATTTATTATTATTATTATTATTATTATTATTATTATTATTATTTGGATGATTCAAGCATGAGGTTAGACTAGAGTTCATAATCTCTTGTACATTTTTGGCCACAACTAAGTAAGCGAACATCAGACACCAGACATGTCTTGACTGATGGACTACAGTTGGATCAGTGGAATATTGATTTTTATTAATTTTGCTGTAAATGTTCATTTTTGGCTAGAACATCCATTTAAATAATTTGACAGTGACAGGAGTGGCCTTGTCTAGTCATGCGGTTAGACTCTCTCCAGCCCGGAGTTCTCCTGATCTACAACATTGGCCTTGGCATGTTTTTGTTTCCTAGTTAAATGATTCTAATTAGTTCAAATGAGGGCAACTTCCTGCCCTTATACATGCTTTCATGGGGCAACCTGAGAGCCCCTACGTCTAGGCACACACACACACACACACACACACACGCGGTGTGAGTCTGAACCTGATCCAGGCCGATATCTAATCCCTTTGCTTCCTGTAAGTGTGATGGCCACCAGATTTATCACTGACCTGTTAAACATTACACAAAGCCATAACCGTATACACTCTGATTGGTCAGAAGCTGTTGATTAATTGTCTATAACCGCAGCTCTCAGAGTGGTTTCCGGCTGCAAGGTTTATTTTTTAATGCCGATTACTGTTTCCATCCTAACACAGTCATTTACACAGCGGATGTGTGGCCGATGCTCCACATAATCCAAGTCTAATCATTTTTTAAACGTGATGTTAGTTAACAAAGAGAAAAACTGCTAATAGCTGAGATGAAGTTTTCCGTAAAGCGAGGTTTATTTTAACATCTATGGAAGGAGTCTCCAGTGTCAGGTTTCTCTGTAACATGACAAGCTGCATTTGTCGATCTTTTTAACTTCAAGAGAGAGAGAGAGAGAGTGTGTGTGTGTGTGTGTGTGTGTGTGTGTGTGTGTGTGTGTGTGTGTGTGAGAGAGAGANAGAGAGAGAGTGTGTGTGTGTGTGTGTGTGTGTGTGTGTGTGAGAGAGAGAGAGAGAGAGAGAGAGAGAGAGAGAGAAGAAAGGCTGGTGAGGGAACGATTTATACGTTTACAGCAGCCATGATGCAGGAGAGAACAGGAAATCGTTTTGTGGACGTTCTGCAACATTAGATGCGACTATAAATCGATTTTTTTTTAATTATGTTTTGTTCTTTAAATAAATAGAAATGCTAGCATTGGCAAATTTCTGTGGTATAAGACCGATAAAGCACTTTGGTGTGCCGCTTCACACCACCATATGGTTGATTATTTTCCCATAACAGCACAGCATGGAGGCTTTTATTCCTTAGTGCAGTGATGTACAGGGCATGATGTGCTAGATGGTGTAGGTTTGTTACTTGGATACGGATAACTGTAACTGCATTTCACATCGTTTCACATTTCACACAACATATTTTTAACAGAATGTGTTTTTTTCCTTTTACAGTGAAAAGTACATAGAAGTAAATTCACAGTATGATAAGCCAGTATTACTTTTCAAAATATCACACTATCCATTACACAATATATAGTCTGTTAGATCTGAGATTTTTCCCCCCTTTCTTCTGGATTCAGGCTCACTTTTATCCTATTAAGTGGATTAAAAGTGTCTGCCATGTGAATAAACATAAAGCATAATAATAATAATAATAATAATCCAGGTATCTGATGATTCACACTGCGCAGTATCTCAGGTGTCCTACAGGTGGCACACACGTTCAGCTCCAGTGCTGTCCCCTTACTGCTCAAAAGCCATCCGAGAAAAAAAAAACAGCCATCAGCTATTGAGGTAAAAAGTTTTATGAAAACAGCGCACACACACACACACACACACACACACACACACACTCTCACACACAAACACACATAGTGCGGAAAATACAGAACATGGTGTACCAATGCAAACCAGAACATTTACAATCTTCTTCTTCAGGATTTTCTTTGAGCACCGTTCCTCATCCGAGAGATACGCAATGCAGCAGATCGCATACGAATCGCAATAAACATTCACTTTTAACACATCAACGCATCTGCCGCATGTTTAGAAAGGTAAACATTGTTGCATTTTGGTGTTTGCAGCACTACAAAATTATACAATCAACCTTAAAAATTCGCAAGCTTAGTGCCTATGTCATCTAAAATCAACCGGACCATCAATACAAGCAATTTTTTTTGTCCTTCTCCAGGTCTTGCCTTTTTTTTTTTTTTTTAAATGTACATCCATGTAGATCCCAAAGAAGTAGATCCTTAAAATGTGTGCAGGTCCTCCTGCTGCTGGTGAGAAAAGAGTTTTTAACTTCTTAAAGGTCACTGTTAAACCTCAAAATGCTTATTTTATTCAGCATGGTTTCGGGGTGGATTTGAGACAGCACAAAAGTTACACTTCAACGGGACGTAATGCTAAAAGCTCAACAGGCTATACNAAGTTATGTTGAGTCTTTGATAAAGAGCTGGAACACCTGTGAATCTTATGCAAGGTGTTATTTAGCCTCTTGGTAGTGATGTGTTTCTGCACATCATCAGTTTTCACTTGCAGTCGAGCCACAGCAGTTTGTTCCCCAGTCTCTCTTTCAGTTCCCAACACAAAGCAATCTGAGGGGCCCAAGCACCAGTTTGGAAAACAAAATGGAAGCTGACACGGAAGCTTAGACATTACTGTTTTGATGCGCCAACATTGTTCCATCGCTTACAGTGATGGGTACCATTTTTACAGAGACACATGAACATGCTTTTCTCGACATATCTGCAGCAGTCACTCCGGAGAACTTTCAAACAGTACAACAACCCTGGAGGAAGACGCTTCAGAAATCAGCATGTTCACCCACTGCCATTTTGCCTAGCGCTAACGGAGGTACTTTCAGGTGGTTGTCCCTCCATCAATGTCAAAATGATCCTGTAGCTAAACTCCTGCTCTACTAAGGATGGAAGTTAATATTGTAACTAAGGAAGTTACCGGTGTAAAAGGTGATGCTGTAAGCTGTAAGTTGATGCTGTAACTAAGAAGATCTTGTTGAAGGGATAAAAGTAACTCCTGCTGCAAGGCTGCTTTTAATATCTCTGCTTTCCAGCGAATACATAAATAACAAATCAGAGGTAAATATTTGGGTAAATACATTAATAATTCACAAAATAACCCAACAGCGTGATATTGATCATTATGTTTATGCTGACAGTAGGAAATGACTTCCCTGTAGCCATCTATGGGAGGTCATTTTTGGGCCTTCCTTAACTTAAACTCTAGAATTTGACAAAGAAACACCATAAAACCATATAAAACCTGGATAAAATATTCTTTGAGGTTTAACATTTAAGTGTCCTTATCCTTTAAGGCAGTTTAGTCTTTGTCTCCAGGCCTACAGCAGGTAAGGCTGGGGGTAATAGAGGGCTTTTCTTTTTATTGTTTTTTTTTTTTTGACCCATTGTGATTGATGTCCCAGTCCTCGCCAGACTCCAGCTGGGGCGGCCATTTTAAACAAGACGGCTGTAACGGCCTGCTGCAGCAGTCTCTATGGTGGCAGCGAGGCACTTGCATTCCTTAAGCCACGGAGAGGTAATTTATCAGGCTTCTGGGATTTGTAGCGTTGACGATTCGCCATCTTTGGTGCTGTAAGAAAAAAAAAAAAAAAAACAAAGCAAACAGTCAGTGTGTTTCGGTCTCAGAGGCAGAAATGTCGTCACTTATCTCTTTATAGTCGCAAAAGTTACCTGTTTTGCAAAGAGAAAAGAAAACAGTCATGACCTCGGTTTGCTGCTTCAAGTTTTCTGAAGTTTTCAGAATCTGGCTCGTCTTTCTGCTATTTTTAAGAGCCAAACCACTCTATTTTCATCTGTGGGACTTTCCTGATGAGCGGCATGAAAATAAAAACAACCGTGGTGGAGTTTACATGTTGTACTTCTGGCTTTTAGAACATTTTACCATCCGCTCATCGTGGACAACGATTATTTACTGAATGCGTAAGGTGTTTTTATCACGTTGTGCTGTTTATTCTGGTTGTGTAGCTGCTTAAAGGAAGTGTAGTTAGCATTAGCGTTAGCAATAAAGGTCCTATTTAGTTACCGTAATAATATATTGTAAAGATTTGTTTACACTTTTTATTGTAATGACTTGTAACTTGAGGTGCGATATTGCCATCCCCTTCTTGTGTCACTGGTTCTCAGTTTCAGACCACACTGTTGGGAAAATGTAGGGTTCTCCAAGGGTTAAGGGTTCTCCTGCTTCCTAAAAAGTTCTTATGGGGAAGTTGTAGGGTTCAGAAAGATATCAGAAGAACCTGTAAGGATTCTGTATTTTACTGTAAGAGTGCAGCAGTGTTCTGGTGCTGAAACTGAGCTCATTAGAGTTGTCTTTCTTCCTGAAGGGGAATCTACTTGGAACTCGCTTTGAAAAGAGAACTTGAACTCTTTCAAAAGGAAATAGACTGAAGCTAAAACTCCACCCCGAAACACTTTTAAATACGTTTATACTGATGAAGTAATTGCAAGTTGTTTGGTGGACTGCCCCATTCGCTCGCCTCTTTATCTGTGCACTCTGCTCAAACACATCAGCTTCCAAAGCTTCGACTTTCATGTTCATACTGCCATTAACACCATCGTGCTCATCATCTCGCAGATCACTAGCTAGCCAAGTCGAGTCTCAGTGTAACTTGGTGCGACTGCATCGTATAGCATACACGACTAAGAGTTTTATACCAACGTCTCCACTTCTCCCAGGCTGGAATTCTTAGCAATATGACTTTAAACGTCTCTGGAAAATGGTGAGTGAGAAAAGAAGCTCTTGCTCTTTTTGTTTTTCGGCACTAACAGTGAAAGTTTACTGCTGTCACTTAATAATTGTTCTTCCATTAAACGCCATCGTAACTGCATTAGCAATAAGAATATGGTGACATCAGCTGGCGATTGATCCAAGTCACACAAACACAGTTTCCTTCTTTTTTTTTGTCGACTCGTTTATTATTCACTTAAATTGTAAAGAGAGGACGAGAAAAAAAAAAACAGGGCAAGATTAAGGAGGGTAAAGTCTCAGCTCTGTGGAAGGGGTGGAGGTCAACTGTACAGGCATTGTGGGGCATTATGGGATATGACAGATGTATTTGTTTGAATACAATGAATCACAAAGAGGGAGAGAAAAGCAGCACTCCCGCAGAGGCACTAACAAGCTCTCTCTCTCTCTCTCTCTCTCTCTCTCTCTCTGTTCAGCTTGTCCTTTCTTTCCTTCATCATTTTTCACTCTGACTCAATAACACTTCTCTCACAAAACAATATCTCTGAATGGGAAACTGATCTGAAGAAGAAAAAAACTCCTCTGTCCTGAAGACTTTCCCATGGTGGAAAAATTACTGACCATTACAACACACTGACGCTGGAGACTCCTTCCATTCAAGTTAACACACACACACACACACACACACACACAAACTTGACTGGACTTACCTGACACCAACCATCCACAATTCTACGTGATCTGTAACTAATGTACATCACGGTAACTGGAAGGTAGGGGTAGGGGTCACTTGGACTGAGAGAGAGAGAGAGAGAGACAGAGAGAGAGAGAAAATCATTTACTTTATTGTTTTTACAAGTTTTTCATTCCATTACAATTCAAATACTTGTTGTGTAAATGTGTTTAAAGGAGCAGTTTGTAATATACAGAGCCCTCTGCTGCCTGTGAGGTGAATTACAGCTGCAGTAAAAACACTGACAAGCCCCTGCTGAATCTGTGTGTCGCCTTGTAAGGAAAAGGAACAGAGCTGAGAAGCTTTGTTTCTGCTGGAGGGTTAAGAATTTATGGGTTAAGAAAATCTACACAGAAGCCTGAAATAAAGAAAGTATCCAGGAATTACACAGGAATGTTAATCGCAGTGAATCACAGTCTGCGATGGTATATATCACGGCATACAGTTCCTACAGATCAAGAAAGACCTTTAAATGCTAACTATTAATGCACTGTAGCTAAGGAAGCTGATCCTGTAACTAAGTTAATGCTGTAGCTAAGGAAGCTGATCCTGTAACTAAGTTAATGCTGTATCTATGGAAGATGATCCTGTAACTAAGGAAGTTGACTCTGTTACTAAGGAAGCGGATAAGGTGAATTCTAACTGCAATAATAACTATGAAGCTAACTGCCTTTCAAGTACAAGTGGAAAGCTGAGCAGCTTTGTTTCAGCTGGAGGCAGAGTTCATTTCTACATTTCTGTAAATCACAGTCTAAGGTTGAAAGCATATAATTCTTAGAGGGCACTTTTAGAAACACTGTTAAACATTACACACTGCCCCTTTAAATGTGCGAACAGTATAATAACGTGCACTGAAAATGTCACCTGGGGCCCTGGCAGCCATGTGAGCCTGTCCGTCCAACATGTAGCCTCCCATTGGCTGACTGTCAGGAGTGTACGGCCCACCATGACCTACTGCAACGACATACACTCCCGTCAGAACCCTTCTAAAATCAAATACATACTGCTATAGCGTTGCAGTCGTGCATTCCCGTTCCCCGCTCCCCTCCCTCCGAAGCCCATTAGTGTACAGTCCGTATGGGGTTTGTGAGCTGTGTCTGGTTAACTGGCACGAGGGCAGCAGTTCAGACCCACAGAAATGCCTTTGAACTTCCCCGGCCCTCCTCCCCGCCTCGGCCTGGAGCCTGCCCGACCCGCACACCCCCTCACAGCCCATAAACTTTACTACAGCTCAACAGAAACAAGATTCAAACAGTCAGGAGAAAAAGAGCAAGAGAGAGAGAGAGAGAGAGAGAGAGAAAAGAGACTCGAAGGATGAAATATATCACTCGGTTCAGCGATTCGTTTTGCGTCACTTAATAAAGAGCCTTGGAACTCTGTTAACGTCTTTGGTTTGTATTGGACCCACTTAGTGGAAGTGTGTGAGAGCGCAGACGAGACAAGTAGCTTTAGCGGGAGTAGGACAGCGCTGGCGTGGACTCACCTGCGCGGTTCGACTGATCGATCATCGGCTGGACTATCCTCCTCCTGGCATTGATGAACCTGGAGAGATAAATATAGTGAGAGCAACCTGGTTATATGTCACAGTTCATCTCATCACAGAATACTTTGGATTTAAAGGAACCGAATCTTTATCTACAGCATCTGTAGTGTACATTCTGAGACAAAAAAATGGTTTCTTGATGGTTCTTTAGATGGTTAAATCTCTTAGATTTGCAGCTTAGTATCCAATTATTCATTCAAAGCGACAGGGAACCTATAGGAAAGGTGTGGAGGTGTGGTACAATGGACGCACCAACACAGCCTCCTAGGAGGCGAACGGGTTCTGGTTTTTTAAAGAGGTTTCCCCAGATTGTTGTTAGACCGACTGTGGACATAGTTTTCCCTGAGAACAGAACATAAAACCTCCAAACTCCAAACTCACTCATAATGAAAGCCTAAGGGCAGTCACTGGAGTCCCTCAGTAAAAAAAAATACATATTTTATAGAACGTTTTTGTGAATTCTTGAGTCAGCCGTATTTATAAATGTACAAATTCTATTATATAAAAAAGTATCTAAGTAGCTAAGACTTATTTAATAGTCTGTTACAGTTTTTAAACTTGTTTTGAATGTTTAGGGTTTTGAACCTCTAGTCCATGTTAAGCACACACACACACACACACACACACACACACACACACACACACACACACACACACTGAACAGGGATTAGGTTGGAAAAGCGGTGGAGTACTCCTCTAATGTCAGGGATGTCAGTGTACAGGCACAATCTCAGAATGCTTTTAGTATCTCCTCCCCTACAGTGCTTGACCTTTCACCCTTTGACTCTGTGACCCCCATGACGTCACACACTGAGCAGAGGTGCAGCTCTGGTCTTCCTCAGTCTAAAAACCCCCTCGTGACCTCTGACCTGAAGGTGCCAGTGCCCTGGGTCCGCACATGATTTATGTCCCCACTGTTTGACCTCGGTGCACACGGTTCCATTTCCTGTTCCCTTGAAAAAAAAGCTGGGGGTCGTGCGGCACAAATGGCTGGCGCTGGGCTAATGAAGGTTACGCACCAGGAATGGGAAGAGCTAAAATAATTTATGGAGGACAAATGAATCCATTTTGAAAATATTAAAAAAGGTGTCCTTGACTTTAAATGAGGTTCAGAGCATTAAAGCAAGTAGGAGAAGTGATTCCATTTGAAATGATTTAAATCAGACATCACCAAGGGTACTAAACTCTACCTTCCCTTGTCTCCTTTATCTTTAGTACCATTAATATGTACCTTGCAATGTGGACATAGTGTACTTTTAGCAAGATTTAAGTTATATAAATGGACCATAATTTTTTGGAGTCAAGCTTTAAAGCTTCACACTACGTGCACCTTTCTAGGTAAAAGATACGAAAGGTACAAAACTTGTACACTTAAGGGTACCACCTCAACGACAAGGAAAGGCAGAGTTTAGCACCATTTTCTTCTGAGAGTCTATATCATTGTATTAGCAACGATATGACTATTAAAACTGACCCCAGATCAGCACCACTGCCAATAAATCAGCTCCGTTATGACACGCCACCTGTCCAGTGACCAATCAGAGCCGAGAACAAAACCCCATACGGTTGCAAATCCTGCCCCCTCTTTTAGGGGTAAAAGTTTGACCCTTGGCTGACCCCTCGCTTCACACCATGAGGCAGGGTTTTACGAGCACCAGGCTCTGCCTCCTCATCATATACACACGCACACCACACACTCGCACGGCAAGCATGTACCATAAATACAAAGCACGTGGTAAATATGCTACAGCTATTTGAGGCGCTCTCGCGGAGGCACGAATGAAGGTTATTCACCCAGACACGCTACGCAACACAACCGCTACGTGTTCATCATACGTGCATCATGATTGAAGTTCATAATTAAGATACGTTTAAGAAAAAAAAAAGTACTGAAAAGGTACTGAATCTGTACAATTAATTAATTGAGGTCCAGGTCGGGAATGAATTCATATGTGTTGTTAGGGACACTTGGGGTGCTGAGCCTCAGAACCTAAAAACACATGGGTCGCACCATCATAAAACGTCCCCCTGGCCTCACCGTAATGTGGGGTTATGCAGCGGTCAGCCTTTGTGCGTGTGTGTGTGTGTGTGTGTGTGTGTGTGTCTGGGTGTGGGTGGGTGGGTGTGTGGGTGGGTGGGTGTGTATGTGTTTAAATAAACCAGTCCAGCTGTTCACTGTGAAAATTCTGTTTAATTTGACAAGTGCTTGTTTGCACTCCTCGTGCTGCCCCCTCACCTGTTCTGAAAATGGACCACACTGTCGCCATGCAGAGGCGCATTCTACAGAGATCTGGCAACGTTCTAGATTGTAGAATGTAGAATGACCTGGGAACAATCTAGAATGTTACTGTCGCCAAAGGAACGCAGAACTACAATGAAAAAAAAATTCTGGTACATCCCAGTCCAACTCGCATTCTAGAATTATCTGGCAACCTTCTACAAAGACATCAAGGGAAGGCGGAACTACAATGAAAAAAAAAATTCTAGAATCATCTGTCAGCATTCTATAATGTCACCATCACCGAGGGAACGTGGAACTACAGCGAAAAAATTATCTGCTGCGGTCCAGTAGAACTTGCATTGTAGACTGATATGGAAACATTCCAGAACTGTGACTGTTGCCAAGGGAACGCATAACTACTACAAAAAAGAATCTGGTGCATTGTTGCCAAGGGAACGCAGACCTACAACAAAAAAAGAATCTGGTGCATGGTTGCCAAGGGAACGCAGAACTACAACAAAAAAAGAATCTGATGCGTTGTTGCCAAGGGAACGCAGACCTACAACAAAAAAGGGATCTGGTGCGTTGTTGCCAAGGGAACGCAGAACTACAACAAAAAAAAGAATCTGGTGCATTGTTGCCAAGGGAACGCAGACCTCCAACAAAAAAAAAAACAACTGGTGCGTTGTTGCCAAGGGAACGCAGAACTACAACAAAAAAAACGATCTGGTGCGTTGTTGCCAAGGGAACGCAGACCTACAAAAAAAAAAAAAAACTGGTGTGTTGTTGCCAAGGGAACGCAGACCTACAAAAAAAAAGAATCTGGTGTGTTGTTGCCAAGGGAACGCAGACCTACAACAAAAAAGGATCTGGTGCGTTGTTGCCAAGGGAACGCAGACCTACAAAAAATAAATAATCTGGGGCTTTCTTTGTTAAGAAAATGCAGAACTTCAATGAAAAATAAGTCTAATTGCACTCTAAAAAGATCCAACTGAACTCGCAAATTTGTGATTACGCCGTGGGAAGGTGAAGACATAGGCAAGTGGTTAAAGACCTACTGTTGCCAGGCAACTGAAAAACGATAGCTAATGTTGAGCTAGCTGAGGCTAGCTAAATCACGGCCACCAAGTCTTTTATACGAAGAACATGAAAGCAAAATCATATTAAACCAGTTCTAGCATCACTCTGTACACACTAAAGCATCACTAGCGCAAACGTTTAGCATCATTACACACAAACTACATCTACTTTACAGTTGTGTGACTTTGCGGTGTGTCATTGTGTCTCTACACTAAAAAACACACTCACCAGTTGTTGACCTGGAGGATGGTGAGACCCGTATCCTGAGCTAGCTGCTTCTTCTGCTCTTCAGAGGGGTACGGGTGCTAACACACAACAGAGAACACACATCAATTATACTGATTTTCTGACAGATTTCTTTTTAACGAAGGCTGTTTACATGCACACTAATAACGTGATCATTATCCGATAGCGTTCTCCGATATAGGATTTAAATCCGGTGGAAAAGTTGCTGAAGTCGAAGCTTCAATCGGATTTCTGGCTTTTCATGAAACTGGATTATAATAATCAGGTTTCTGAGTGCATATACACAGTTAATCTGATATCCTGCGATATATTTTTGCGTTATGTGAAGACTTGAGAACAAGGAAGTGTGCGGAAACTGGATAGAGATGCACAAAGGTTTTAATAAAAGAACATAAAGAACTGGAGGTGGAAGAGGTATACAGTGCACACAGTGAGATTAACTGATAACTAAACACAAGAGACATAGAAAATAAACCAATTACATCTGAGGGGCCGAGACACTGAAACCAAAACATTAACGAAAGCACAGGGAGACCTGAGAACTAATCACACGATACGATACGATGTGATATGATGTGATACGATACGATACAATACGATGCGATACAATACAATGTGATACGATACGATACGATGTGATACAATACGATGCGATACAATACAATGTGATACGATACGATACAATGTGATACGATACGATACGATGTGATACAATACGATACGATACGATGTGATACAATACGATACAATACGATGTGATACGATACGATGCGATACGATGTGATACGATGTGATACGATACGATACGATGCGATACGATACGATGTGATATGATACGATGTGATACGATACGATGCGATACGATGTGATATGATGCGATACGATGTGATACGATACGATACGATGTGATACGATACGATGTGATATGATACGATGTGATATGATACGATGTGATACGATACGATGCGATATGATGTGATATGATGCGATACGATACGATACGATGCGATGTGATACGATACGATGTGATATGATACGATGTGATACGATACGATGCGATACGATGTGATATGATGCGATACGATACGATGCGATGCGATGTGATACGATACGATACGACGCGATACGATACGATGCGATACGATGTGATATGATGCGATACGATACGATGCGATGCGATGTGATACGATACGACGCGATGCGATACGATGCGTAAGCAGCACTGAGAGCATGGGAAAATTTTTCAACTTGGTACAAAGTGGAAAAGAACACAGACGCCTCTGTGAAAACTTGTCTTTGTTAGCAGGAAGCTAGCTAGTTAACATTCATGATGTATTCACTTTCTCGAAACGGCAAACTGTTTGGTCGGTGTTATAGATTATAACGAACCAGCGCTTGTACGTTGACCGATCTAAAGCAAATATTATTATTGATCTCATTTAAAAGACGATGTAAGCAGCCACGTGGATACGATCTCACTTGCTGAACTCGGGGGTTGAGGAAGTTGAGAGGGTGTTTTCTCAGGTTTTTTTCTTAGTAGGAGGTCGGAAATTCAGAGTAATTACCTTTTATATTCCTTTATTATTTATCACCACACCCACGAAACATAGCAATGAGGCATTCAGAAAACAGAGTTAGCTTATTAGCACAGGCTGCACAGTACAGCTATTTGCAAAAGGTTATTTTTTTCTTTTCCATGTTGCACTATTAACTAGACAAGGTCACTTTTATAGTACCACCTGTTGCTCAAATTATTATAGAAAGCAAATTATTAATTAAAAATACATTTGAATTAAGTCATTAGAATGTCCTTAATGTCCTCGTGCCTTTAGCATGGATGCTAGTTAACCATATTTTGTGTTTGCTAATACTATGCTAACAAAAAAAACAGCTATTTGTACCATTAAACACAAATAAATAGAAATGATTAAACAAGCCTACTGCTGGAGAGGTTACATTAAGCTAAGCTAAGTGAAAATAAAGGCTAGCTGTGATGTCATGTGATCAGCCTTGCTAACTTATCTTAGCTAAGGTACCTTTTCCAGCAACAGGTTTATTTGTTGATGCTAGAAGCTAGGCAAGCCTTCTAGCAAGCTAGCTAAGGTTAAGCTAATTACTTTGTTGTGTTGTTAGAACACAAAAAAATAAGTAGGACGTTCGCTTGCAAGCTAGCTAACGGTTAGCTAATGTCATTTATGAGTAAATTATGTTTTAATGTGCCATTAGGAGAATAAAGTAGCTGAAGTTATGGTTCAGTTGTGAATTTTTTCCCTTCAGAAATTTCTAGATTTAGTTTTGAATGATACAAAATTCTACAAACGCTTTATTTGTTGGTGTCACGTGCCAACAAACTACAAATCTTCTAGTATAAATCAGGAGCTGTTTTCCCACAACAATCCTTCACGCCAGTTAATGATCACGACCCGACATATAAACAGTTCTGTAACAAAAGACAGAAAAACAACAGGACAACAGGAAACGTCGGTGCCAGAGGTGCTAATTTGAAAGCGTTTGCATTCTGGTTCCTAAAAGCCGAGCAACAAAGTAATTACGAATAACAATCCCGCAATCGAGGGCAACACAAGCCCTAAACGCTTGTCGTAATCCTGGAGGAAATCTGCGCGGAAATGAAGAAAACTGCCGTGTGTGATTACGCACTGACCCCGGATCAGATGCTAAATCTCATCGGGAGCTGAGAATACAGAGAGGCCGGCGCTAAATCTGACCCCAGGTCAGCGAAGTTAACAGCTCGGCCTCGGTCCAGGGTCCGGGTGCTGAACACCTGTCGCTATTGCTCGGCTAGCAAATGGTGGGTGAGCTTCAGGGAGCTTTAGTGGTTTACAGCTGAACGAGCCTGGTTTGCTCCCTGGGTGTTGAGGAAGTAAGTGTGTGTGTGTGTGTGTGTGTGTGTGTGTGTGTGTGTGTGTGTGTGTGTGTGTGTGTGTGTGTGTGTNTATCTAGCGATTATTTTTTTATCATTTTTTTGTTTTTTTTTATACTTTTTTTTGTTTTTTTTCTAGTTTGTGTGTGTGTGTGTGTGTGTGTGTGTGTGTGTGTGTGTGTGTGTGTGTGTGTGTGTGTGTGTGTGTGTGGAGGCGATTATCCTGTTTTCTGGAGTAGTAAAACTGTTAGTGCCCTAATTATCAGTAATTCTGGGGGAATTAAAGTTAAAACACCTTTAAAACACACCATGTGTGTGCACAGGCACTATGAGACGCTGTGTTAAAAAAAAACTATGAACAGAACCATCACGAAGCATTTCGTTTTAAACAACGCAACAAAGACTTTAAATAGTAATAATAATAATATTAATAATACAGTAACTAAATAATAAGTAGTAGAGAAAGTGATTTTCTACTAAAACAATATTTTTATCGCGGACGTTTCCGATTATCGCCGCCTCCCCAGCATTCCTCTGAGATTAGCCTGGATGGGAAGCTTTTTTTTTTTTTTTTTTCCCCGTCAGTGTCCCAGCTCAACTCTATTTTTCGGACCGATGAGCCCAAGGAATAAAACGGCGGTAAAATGTGGCAAAGGAAAAAGTCTGCTAGCATAACATATAAAAATTCCAACTGTAGTATAAGTTAACGCTTATAGCCTTGGTGTAAGTCTGGCTAGATACAAAGGAGGAGTAATATCATTATATATTATCAGTGTTGTAGTAATATAATACAGTAATGACAAGCAGATGCTCTGTCACAGAAATACAATTTATTTATTCAGTTGTAAAATTCAATATTGTATTAACGTAATGTATTGTATATGATAAAAGATAATAATAATAATGAGAAATTTAATTTAAAAATAGTTAAATTAAAATAGTATATATAGGATGTTTGTTTATTTATTTGTTTGTTTGTTTGTTTTATTTATTTATTTTAAATTGGAGTAACCACACAAGAAAAATACCTTCATATACGAATTTCAATACAAATTTCAAAATATATGAATATATATTTTTTTAATTTATACATTCACTAAATAACTAATAAATTTGCCTAAATATTTACTAGCAAGAAACTTAACAGCATGATTAAACTAAATTTTTTTTTTTTAAAAATAATAAAATAAAAAAACAAAAGCGACATACAGTGCAGAAGGTTGGATAAAAATAAGGAAAATTATTTTAAATTTATCTGTAAATATGAGGAATTCCAACAATTCAAAAACGAATGTTGGTGTGAAATCGAACACACTAAATGTCCAAATGTCTTTACAACAATGTCTTTTTTTTTTTGCATTTATCTCTCTTACCTTTTTAGTCTCTCTCTTCCGTCTTATATCTAAACCACAAGTCCTGCCCACTGAAACATTAGCACTCGCTTCATTTAGATAGTTTTTATTATATTTCTACAAAACATTAGCTGTCTTTAGACTGAAATGTGTAAAGTCACATATCAACAGGTCGATTCTGATTATTGTTGATTATAATGATGTAAAGACAGGACGATTCTAGCTACTTTACTTTACTGTACCCTGAGATAATCTTTCGCAGTCGACAGAAATGACTTCACAACCTCTAGATCGTGACTCGAAGGAATAAAACACAAAGACAGCCTCGCTGATCTAAAGGACTATTAGGGGACGGAGAGGTAGAGAGAAGTGAGGTGGTTAGAAGCGAATGGTGGAGTTTGAGAGAGGGGGGGGGAGCGGGTTCTCATGATGAATCACCTCTCCTCTCTTTCATTCTCTCCTTCATTTTTCTTTTTTCCCTTCACCCCCTCACTACTCTTTTTTCCCCCCTCACGGTGCGGGGCAGTGACGGAAATTCCCCACGGCTTTTCGCAGGGTCCCGGGTCCCCCGACGAGGCTGTCAGCTCCGTAATGGATGATGTTTTGATAACAGTGAGTTCGACCCTGGACAGATGGAGGAGACGAGAGGAGGAGAAGAGGGAAGCCAAGGGATCTTTGGCCCCCATTTACCGAAAAAAAAAAAAAAACCCTCCTCCACCTCCACAGTGTTTTTCACCCATTTACCTTAGTGACACTAATAGAGTCTTGTTCATTGCTTCCAAATGTCTCGGCACTTCAAAAGAAACAGTAACGCAAACAGAAAAGGCGCAAAACTGAAGTCGGTAGCGTGAAAAAAAAACACCGGAGATAAAAATAAAAAGCCACAAATGAAGGAAACCAGAGGCTGTTAATAAAAAGGGGACAAGTCATGAAGAGGGCAGCGTTGCCCGTCTCTGATCTATGGTGCAAAAGTAAACGTGTGTGTGTGTGTGTGTGTGTGTGTGTGTGTGTGGGCTTGTTTTTAACTCTTGGTGGGGACCGAATTTCTCCAAAAGGATAGGAATATCTGACTGGTCCCCATTTGGCAGGTTCCCACAAAAGGTCCTCATAAGTAGAGTAAGACAAACCTGTGTGTGTGTGTGTGAGTGTGTGTGTGTGTGTGTGTGTGTGTGTGTGTGTGTGTGTGAGTAACGCCATGGACTTGTTAATTAGTCTGGCGCCTGCGATTCCGACAGCCGCCCTGAAGATGAAATTAAGCAATAATCAGCAGGCGTAGGTCGGCGAAATCAGATTTTACAGACATCAGAATGAATAAGAGACGCAGACGGTGAGAGTGTGACGGGGAGAGTGTGCGGGGAGAGCGTGACGGGGAGAGTGTGACGGGGAGAGCGTGCGGGCAGGCGAGCGGCGGCGTCCCGAATACATTTCCCTTTTTTTCTATTTCAGATCTCGTGACATCAAAGGGAGCTGTCTCGAGTCTCCTGCCCGGCCGGGTCAGACGACAGCGCACATGCGACGCACACTCTATACTCGTCGGCCTGCTGGCAAGCATCCTGCGGTATCTGTGACCCCGCGACCTTCGACGAGCTTCGGGGAACTTGGACAGAGTTTGTCCACGTGTCTGACGTTCTAACGATTTCTAGGACGAACGATACCGCACGTAGTTTGTGCTACTTTATTACAGTTATCTGAAAATGCCTCCAGAATTAAAAATACATCCAAAAGTGAAGTCACAACACCGGCAGCTCTGTGAGTCGGTGTTACACAGCAGCATGTGTCCTGAACCCTGCACGTGCACGAGGCATTTTTCTGTTGCACCTAAAAAAAAAAAATTGCAAAATAAAAAAAACACTGCAGCGTGACGTTTTATTGGCCGCTACAGAACGTGAACATAGGACGTGTGTCATCAGGGGCATGCGTTTGATTAGTGAGATATGAAACGAGAGCCGAATGCCAGCGCTGTTCCCGTTCACTGCTGCTGGAGGCTTAACACACTCTGCTGCACATCTGCTAACAGGAGGGCGGCAAATTACACGCTAATTACCCAACACAGAGCACAGCCCGCGTGTGTGTGTGTGTGTGTGTGTGTGTGTGTGTGTGCTTAAGCAACATAGCGATAGAAGGGAAGAGAGAGACCGACAGTGCTACGTGCCTTCCTGATGTGAAGTTCTTCAATTTTTTATCAAACAATGGAAGATTTGTAAATAAGATTCATCCTGTACATTTCTATAAACTATCATTTTCATTCACAGCTCATAAACACAAGCTGGGAAATTCTATCCAACGCACTTTGTTCAGTTCTTCTAAAGTCTTGGAACGTTTTCAGGTTTGGAATTTTTTTCCCAGCTGATTTTCAATAAACATTTTCTCATAAACGATTTAAACAATTCTGATCATGTTTGCAGTAAAATATATGAGCTGCTAGATGCACGTCCCTCATCTTTGGCGACTTGCGTAGTTTTTTATGGTTCCTGTTTGTTTGACACTTTGCTGATACTTTCAATTTATACGCATGATTGTGCGCTTTTTTAACAGAAAAAAATTACTGTGTAACTCAAACGTATCATAATTTTCTGAACAAATTCTGCTAGAAATATAAATAAGCTTTTCGCCCATTCAGGTAACTGTGTAGCTGCCAAAAGATGAAAGTGGGGAAAAACATTAACACATTTAGCAATTCACAAAGATTTTCTAGAAACATGATTTAAAGATGTTTTAAAGTGAATTTCTAGATACATTCGTCATTTTTCCGTGTTTCTTTCTGTTGGAAGCTGGACAGTTGACTGAATGGGCGAAAAAATGTTCCGATTTCTAGCAGAATTTGTGCTGAAAAAACTGTTTTTGTGCTAAACAAGAGCAAGAATATATGTAATAAATTCAAAGTACAAAATGCCAAAAATTACCAAAAGAATAAATTTAACAAAGGGTTGAATTTGGTGAGGCTCAATAACTTCTTCATAGTAACATAAATCTTTAATGAATCTATTTAAACCAAAGATGGTTGGCTGTATTTAATAATATTTAAAAGTCTTCATCTGGTGTTTAAATTTATTACTGCACATTTTTACTGTAGTATTTGGACTACAAGTCCTTTTTTTTAATGAAAGAAAAAGTACAATAAGGAATTTGAACACAGATTTTTTTTTTTTCTGTGTTCAAAAATGCCTTAAATTTGGCGTCAGGACACTTTGTGTCACAGTTTATCCAAAAGCATTGACATTTTTGTCTTAGCTAGAACGATTCACACTCTAACAGTAATCATCTGAGATTTGGCGAAACACTAAAAGAAAGAAGTTTGCAAAAATTAAGTAGCTCACGTATATCCACACATGACCCGGATATTACTGCGGATTCTTTCTGATTGAAGCGGTACTAATTTTTTAATTCCACCCCATGGTCGGTTTCACACGAGAGCTTGTTTCCTGTTTCCAAAAGTGTTCCTTAAAATTAAAGATGTAAAACTAAAAACAAAACAAAAGTCATTTGGACCAACTTTTTTTAATAATTTATGAAATATATATATAAATTTTCAAAGTTCAATACTTTCAATAAAGTGTGTGTTTTATTTTTATCCTAGTACGGGAATAAATATGTGAATTTCTGACGCTCTATTAAAACTAGTAACTATATAAGAAAATGATTAAGTTATTATATTACATTATTGAAGTGAGAAGTGTAAGTATGGAACCATGGGTCCAGTTTCGGAGGTCAAAATATTGTGCGACTATCTGCTCCAATTTATTTGTTGTTGTTGTTGTTTAGGTCTTTATTCTTTAGAGATGCACCGCAAAAAAATATCAAGTTTATTAAATATTGTTTAAAATTTCTCATTTTGAGCTTATGATCAGATTTTAAATTATTTTAATAAAATTACACCACCTATTTCTAGATATTTGTTTTTCATGTAGAAATCCATGCCTGATAAAACAATGTCTAAAATAGAAAAATAGAACTAATAGGCAACAGAGCCTATTTGTTTTATTAATTATGTAATGAAAAATACTAGACGATTCCGCCTGCATTTACGATATTCCGACATGATGAGATTATTCTTCGCGGCGTGCAGCTGAGACATTCTTTGGCCTTGCGTTGTGTGTTTATACTCTCGTGTCTGCGGACCCTTAGCGTAATGCAGCCCTTGTAAAGTCACTGTAAGCTGATAGCACGAGCACTTTAGCTTGAGCTGCACTGTAATGTATGGCTTTTTAAGAGACTCCCCAGTAGCCTATAACATTTTTATTGTGTTTAATCTTACAATCAAACT
This sequence comes from Pangasius macronema, assembly GCA_037577455.1. Classification (NCBI taxonomy): domain Eukaryota; kingdom Metazoa; phylum Chordata; class Actinopteri; order Siluriformes; family Pangasiidae; genus Pangasius; species Pangasius macronema. The sequence continues at coordinate 13,407,688 of CM074970.1, forward strand.
GCCTCTGTGATATGTGCTTCAGCTAATTTTTCGGTGGAGAATAAACTGCGGTATGTGTAATGGCTGGTGTGGAATGTTGTCCTTTAGGAGGCCCACGATGTGCTCAAACAGTGAAATAAATTCTTACACTCCTCCTTAAACATCTATAAACAGAGAGCTGCATACCCTTCATACATGATTCCCGTAAAACGTTCATGGCGTTTGTGTACACAACAATGAAAAAAAACCCCAAAAAGCCAAAGAGTAAAAATTAAAATATTTGTTCCTACTGTTAGGTGCTGGAACAACCACGCTCGCATGATGTTGGTTGCCACTTTAGGGAAAATCCCTCGTTTTTTGTTGTTCCTCCTGTCCTTGTCCGTCTCGTCGTCGTCCCCTGTGCTTGGAGAAGCAGCTCCGTGGTCCAAAAGGTCACCTGTTGTTGAAAGCGTCCCATAAATAACCTTCTACAAATATGCAATGTGCATAAATACGCTGCAGTTTTTAAGAGAGTAGTAAAATAAACTCCTTTTGACAATAAATTCACTTCGATTCACAAGTGTAAATGTTTCACTTTTTACTTCAGGCTTAATAAAAACGGGAACGTTGATGTTGATAATGACATTAAACATTGAGCTCTGTTTATTTTTGCGAACATGTCTGTTTCTGAAATGTCTCACAGGTCATAAATCTGTATATCTAAATAGAGCTGAACTTAGAGAAAGATTCACTAATAATATTCACACACAAAAATCTTAAAGTCAGCTTAAACTTCTCATTTTTAACCATTAGAAATGTTATCATCTCCTCCTGCTAGCTCTGCTAACAAACCAGCTAGCTAACTGCTAGCAAACTACCTAGCATTTGTCATTTAGCTATGATGTCTAAGTCATGATTAGCATCATTGTACTTTAAAAGCAGCCAAATCTGTCAAAATATATCATTATAAATAAAATTATAATATATATAATTTTCACTACCATTACCTAAATTGGCTAAATTAGCACCTTGATTCTGTGGCTGAGGTGAATTTAGCGCTGAGGTGAATTTATCTGAGCCGAACACAAACCTAAGCCGTCTAAAGCTATCTAACCATTTCAAGGAGATCACTAAAGTTAAACAATCAGCTCTACTCATTTTTTAGACGCATATTTCCCAAATGTTTTCTCACCATTCACCAATCTCTATATCTAAATAGTGCAGTGCTTAGTGAAACGTTTGGTAAAGACATTAAATGTAATGGAATTCACACAAGAACACTTTAAAGTTAGCATAAGCAGGTCAAGTAGCTAGCTTAGCACCTAGGCTCTGTGGTGAGAGGTTTCTGGTTAGCGCATTATGGAGCTTAGAAATGTGTTGTTTAATAGTTAGCTCCTCTTGGATGGTTTAAACAGATGACAAAGGTTTGTATTAGCGCTAAATTCGCCTCAGCTCGACAATGTGGTAACAATATGTCAAAATATAAATATTAACAATTAAAATTAAATATTTCTGATGACCACATTGAGGAGCTGAGGTGAATTTAGCGCTGAGGTAAAACATTCATCCCGAATACGAATCTAAGTCGGTCTAAGCCATCCAAGAGGAGCTAAATATTAAAAAAAAAAAAAAAAACATTTCTAAACTCTGAGGTACTTTAATTCCTGTTTTACAGACCCAGCTTTAGCCTTCCCACACTGCTCCACCCTTTAAACGCACAGGCTACACTAGCAGTACAGTCAGAATTTGCTATCATAAGGAACGTCATTTCCTGACTATTATACACACACACACACACACACACACACACACACACAGGCTAACACATGTACAAACACATCAAACATACATACACACTAGCCAGCAGAGTTCATCTGTCTCTCTCTCTGTATGTGTTTGTGTGTGTGTGTGTGTGTGTGTGTGTGTGTGCGCGCATCATGCTCTAAACCATGGTTTGTGCTGCTACAGTTTATTTGTGCAGTTATGTGTATTTACACTGAGCCCATCTGGCCAAGGAGCTCACTCGCGCGCGCACACACACACACACACACACACACACACACACACACATCCATACAAAAACTGCCTTGTGACACCTCTGAGATCGTTCCTTTCATTAGAGATGCGTAATTAATAATGCTAACTCCGATCTACGCTAACCTTTTAGCCTCTAAGCAGACACCGCTGAGAATTACTGCATGCTGCCTTCATGTGCTACGAGTTTCAGACCGAAAGTTTTCACTTAAACGTTCAGTAAACTCATCATTAGAAGTGAGAGTTTGGGAAAACAGTTTCGATAGCTGAGTATTTTAACTTTTTGGCTTTGCTAACCGTTAGCTTTTTCATCATGGCTGAGGAAAGGCTAGTTTTTGTGTTCGGTGGTAAGTCTTTCTTTTTCTTTTTTACATACAAAAATACAATTGACCTAGTAGTGACTGATTAAGCTATAAATGTTGGCTTGATCCTTTGTTGTATTATGTATTTCTTTCTTTCTTTCTTTCTTTCTTTCTTTTTTACTTATGCAATGGGTGAAAATAAATCCAGCTAGCTAATTAGCTAATGTTAGCGATGCACTAAAGCACTAATTGTTCTTATGACTTCACAAGCAGGAAATTGGACCATCTAACTAAACCATTTTCAGCTGTCAGGAGGGAAAATATGTAAAAGATACATCTCTGTACAACGCCATATCAGCTTCAAAGCTTCACAACATTTTCAAAGTGTTGAAGGAACAGCTGAAATTATACCACAGTAAGGCTGAATTCTCAATTTGTTAATTCCTTTTCTATAACAGCAGCTCTGACAAAAGTGCCGTCTGCGAGACAAATCACAGGTTTTACACTAATGCACTCGTGCTAACGCGTTACATATGTTCTGTAGTAGCCGCTTGTTCAGAGGGACTTGTATGGCGGACGCTCCACATAATCTACGTCTAATAACAGAAAAACAGAAACGGTTGATATGGTGATATGGTGAGCTTTTCTGTACGGAGATGTTTATTGCTTGGTCATGTCTCCAGTGTAACATTCAGAGGTAAAGCTTTATTTTTTTTAGCGCACTGGGAAAGTCTAAAGATAGAAGAAGTGTCTTTATTACAAGCTAACTTTAAGAGACGGTGAGAGAATGACAAACCTTACAAAGAAATTAGGAAAGTACTTTGTTTCACAGTTCCACAACACGAAATGTCACAACAGACGTACAACAAATGGAAAAATGGAAAGCGTTGGTAAATTGCTGTGGTATAAGAGAAATAAAACATTTTGGGATGTGATCTTATAGGAAGTAAACATATATAAAGAAGGTTCCTATCACATATTTATGACATGTAGCTTGTAGCAAAACACAAACTCTGAGCTGTCGCATGCAACACAGTGACAAGAGGCCATTCATTTCCTATGTAAGTTTACGACACGGTCCGGTGATTCTGGTGTCAAGGACAAGCAATTCTATGCAAATCAGCTACGATGTGGTACAGCAACAAATGCAAAAGTTGTCCGGTGTTTCCCGAAGTCTCTACTCTCAGAACTTCAGCTCTCACTGAGGTCCAGTTCTGAGTCATCAATGGCAAATTACAAGACAGAAGCTAAAGCAATAACCACGTTTTATCTTTTCCATACATATTTTCCAAAAGTAAAATATGTTGTAAATAAAGGAGTCTTAAGTTATACAGTTGATTGTAGACATTTTGGCTATTACTTGATATGGATCGATGCATCGATTTAAAAAGCAACAATTAAAATGAATCGAGGCAACAATAATTTATCATTAATTATAAATAAAATAATTTTTAAACTGATGTGTAAATAACAGAATTGGCTAGCAAGATGTTTTGCCTGTAACTCTGATGCGTAATATAGTCTTTCTCTATGTAATTATCATTTGCGAATTAACGGTAAACACACAAATTGGTCACGTATCAATCTGAGGACACTAAATTATATCGTATAAAAATCATATCATTGTCATAAAATCGAATCGTGTCGTAGCAGATTCAGTGGTATCATCAAATATCAAATGAGTGCCTTAAGATTTTAAATCATATCGTATTTGTGTGGAAGCCTGAGGCTTCTTCCAGTAGCTATTACCATTCCTTATCTCAGATAGCTCCGATAGGCCACGCCCACGAGAGACAACAGTAGCGGTAGCTGCACTACTACGAGACGAACTTGTGGTGACGTCATCGCCTTGTCCCTAGCTGGTGTGAACACATGGTTATTTTGAAACAATGAGCTGATTGTCAAGCTTGTGCTTCAAATAATAAACTGTTTACTGTCTCCAGAAGTGGATAAGTTCCAGACGACAAAGACGTATCTTTTTTTTCAAAGATGACACGATGTGAATGGAAGACAGTGGGAAGCTTCTCTAGGCTGTTACGCTGTTACGCTTGTGCAGAAACCTCACTTCCTCTGGAGAGGAAACCTGGCCACTTGGATGTTCCTGTATTAGTTCAAAGTAAAGACCGGGACCTGCACTGTCTCAGGGGTTGGTGGTGATGTGGAGAAAACTTCTATAAATTTAATCATGTTTATACATCTGTAAAGTGATTTTCCATTGCAGGAACTTGGTCAGGAACCCATAAACCTTTTCAGGAACTCAAGAAGCCAAGGTGTTTTCATACTATCAGCAAACCAGGTACTTTTTCAGTAGGTGCATTTTTGCAGGAACTGGAGAACCTTAGGCACATTTACACCCCAGATGTATTATCAGGAACCCAAAAACCTTTTCAGGAACTCAAGGAACTTCAGGAGCACATACACTGCAGATATCTTTTTAGGAATACATGAACATTTTTAGGGACTCTTAGGGAAATTAGGTGTGCTCCTGCTGGAGGATTCAGGACCAATTTTAGCTCCTGGGCCATACCGTATTTCTGCAAACGTTTTGCTCCTGCTCTAGAGTCGGTACTTTTTATGGACAAGGAACTAGTACGGGGCAGGACTTACTGTGCCAAATGTCAGTGATTTGTTCATTGTGTGTGGTGGTGGGTTTGAGATACACAAAGGTGTTTCTAAACATGAGCACCTTGTCATAATGGATTTACACTGCAGATACATGGACAGGAACCCAAGAACTTTTACAGGAACTCAAGAACTTCAGGTGTATTTACACTGTCTGTATGTTGACAAGAATCCAATAACTTTTTAAGAAAGTCAAGAAACTTAGACTTATATCTAATGTTTTTTTTTTTTTTTTTTTTTGCCAAACACTTAAGTGACATAACCATTGCTTGCATCACCGTTGTTGTTCTACACAGCAGTCACGGTGCCTGCAGTGTGGTGGAAACGCAGAGCAGGAACTCATCGGGGAACTGTGTAGTTCAAGTTCAGGAGAGTCACACAAAAACTAGAAATATGCCTAAACACATAATCTTTCTTTCTCAACTAAGGGAGCATGTTATTCTGACAGAAGCAGCCAAACAGCTGTGGGGAAACACACATCTACACACACACACACACACACACATTTGCACGCACATGAATGCTTTGGGGAAGTGTGTATTCTGTTTTTTATTGGCCATGGTTTGGTGCACAGCGTTGAATAGCACAGACCAGACTCTCTTTCTATCCACCATGCACCATTTCCTGACTGATCCACACACACACACACACCAGCCTCACTAAAAACCAAAATATCTTCATTCCCATATGCATACATGTGTGTGTGTGTGTGTGTGTGTGTGTGTGTGTGTGTGGGTTGTAGTGGTAGTAGTAGTAGTAGTGGACCCCCAGGGTGGTGCTAAAGTGTAAACCTATGCAAGAGATGACAAAACCTCAGCAGCTCTGTTTCACTTGGCACACGTTGCGCACTTCGCAAATACTCATGCTAATATGACAGCCACTATGTGTGTGTGTGTGTGTGTGTGTGTGTGTGTATGTGGGTGTGTGTACCATGTTCACTACTGTTGTCTCCGTTGAGAGAACTGGAACGTCCGCCGCAGGGTGCCGGACCTTCGGTGGAGTGAACGGAGACGGAGTCATCTTCCCTCCAACACATCTTGAGAGAGAGCGATGGGAACGAGAGAGAGAAAGAGAGAGAGAGAGAGAGAGAGAGAGAGAGAGAATTAGATATATTGGTGATATATGATTTGGTCCAGTGCAGTATGAAACTGCATACCAGACTTATGCTGTAAGAGATAATATAGAACACATGCTCAGTTTTCATGCATGCACACGCACACACACACACACACACACACACACACACACACACACACACACAGCTAGAACATATGGAGGTAGGGGGGTGATAGGGTTTGTGACACACGAAGGTGGAACCCGCCGCAGAAATTAAACTAACTATCATCTACAATAAAGATGATGATGTACCGGGTATATTAACACATCTTTCCCACCATCCTGGTTATTTCTAGTCTGGGACGTCTTTACTTTTGATAAAGTTTTGCCCATCACATCACAACATGCTAGATTATTTTTTTTATTTCCACTGCCACATAAGTTGTTCTGTAACTAAGTACAATAACAAATTTGTTTTTCATTCTTCCCAATGTATTACGATTAACAAACAGGATTAGTGGGCGGAGCTAGAAATAGTTCAGACCAAAATTCTTTAATTTTTTTTCTTACTGACAAAACTAATTTCTATTGGACAGATCGTTCTGCCATTTCAGGAGCTGCACAGACTGTGGCTGTCTGGTTAGCATTATCCAGCTAGCCTGTGAAGACAACTCTCGACAGCAGAGATTGTCAGAGGTGTTGAACAATTAACATGGCTTGCTAAGCTAACAGCAGATGTAGCTAGCTAGTGTTATTTGCGGTTGAGATTGAATGCGGTTGGCAGAAAGAGCATCTCTTTTTTGACATTGCGCATTTCCATTTGGGCTTTCAAAAAACAGGAAGCATACAATGCTATTATGAGAGTCAAGTGGCTGGTCCGAACTGCACTTCAGTCATCTCTCAGACACTCCAACTGACGAATTTTTTAATACACGTTTTTGTGTCTGCATTCTGTAAGGATTTTAGTTTTTTCTGCATGGGAGCATCATCAGAGGTGGGCAATGGTGCAGGAAAACAGTGGTGCAGACCATTGATCGTTCAAACACAATCATTGCGGATTCTTGCCTAAATCTCTCGAAAACAGCTTTTCTACTCTACAGTACATCATCTTCATTAGTGTGAGATTGTTTTTTTATTTATCCACCCCAGTCATGTTTTCTCTTTGCTGACATGTAGTGCGATTTAACTATTTTACATCAACTATGTAAAATCCGCCATCTTAAAATCAACCCAAATCCAAAAATGGCTTCTTATTCACCACATATGCTCATTACATAGGATACAACATAATAGCATTGTAGGATGTATGAAGTGTAAACTATATACAACAAAACGAGATTTGAGTATTTAACATCAGACTGAGTTTGCATTCAACATTCATCTACTTTCACTGAGATTAATGTACTGGTGCCCTCAGCTTCATCTGGGTCACTGCGTTACTGCAGACGCTTTTCCCTGGTTAGGGTCATGGTGGATCTGGAGTCTATCCCGGGAATACTGGGTGTGAGGCAAGATCATCATACACCCTGGATGGGAAGCCAGTCCATCACACAGCACCACACACACACATTCACACATTCATTCATACCTAGGGGCAATTTAGAGTCGCCAATCCACCTTCAGGTATGTTCTTGGGAGGTGGAAAGAAACCAGAGAGGAAACCCACATGGATAAGAAGAGCATGTGAAACTCCAAATAGACGGTAACACGAGCTCAGGAACGAGCCAGGAACCCTGGAGCTGCGATACGGCAAGGCTGTAATTCTATCTTCTTTTTTTATTCACTGTCAAAGCAGTATGGAAAATTTCAAGTGCTTGATTCCATATTTCAAAGTCCATAGCATAACAATCACCATCCCACAACCTCCAGAGAAACTCCTCCTACACTTAATGTCACGTAATGAAAAAGTGGCACGTGTGTATATGTTTACGTGCGCATAAGTGCATATGCATGATGTGAGCATGCACACACAGAAAGCGAGTGAGAGAGAGAGAGAGAGAGAGAGAGAGAGAGAGAGAGAGAGAGAGAGAGAGAGAGACAAGCCCAAATCTGAAAATTTGACAAGGCAAATCTGAAAGTCCATTTAACACACCAGCATTTCCCTCATATGCAAAGCAAACACAGAAATGTAAACATGTGGCTTCATTCAGAAACAACACGATCCCACGAGCCTTTGAAGCCAGACCCGCGTCGGCTCTTTTATACACACAACCCGAAAAGCAGGATGTTTTTTAAACTCAGCCCCAACGGAGAACATGATTGTTGGATAATAATGTTCGACTTGCACATAAACACTGATTCCTCCCTTGCGTCATCGTCGCGCTTCTCCAGCCGAACATTCATAAAACATCAGACTCCACGCTGACCTCGGGACAGCTGCTGTGGATAAACCTTCTGTAAACTGTATAAGACCCGGAGCGAAACTTCCCCTCACACAACACCGAGTACGAGCCGAGCACGACGCCGGTCGAGCCTGCTTTCAGAAACAGACCGAGCTCAGATGTCTGCGTAACCTTTATTAATGCTTTCACCGGGGTTACGACACTAACACACTAACATATCTGAAGTGCTTACAGTTCGAATTTTCTGCGCCGGTGAGCTCGAGAGATTTTGATCACTTTGCTTTGTACTGAAGAAGTAAACAGTATATGGTTGGGGTTCGAACATAGGAAGCAGGATAGTCGTGTTATCGGTATTAAAATGAAACTGAATGAATGGCTGTCATCTTAAAATTAATAGCAAGGTTGAAAAGAAGAAGTACGTTCCAGTCATGCCAGTGTGTCACGCTAACACTGGACAAATAGGATTTGCCTCTTTACTCTCTACAGTAAACCAGTTTCCTGTCTTAAAGGTTAAATACTGCGTAAGTAATATCTACACATAGTGTACTACTTGAAGACATTTGATGAAGATTTGCTTGAGTCATATAATCATTTATTAGTCCTTACTTCTCATTTCAAAAGCTTTACTCCAGCTGGGCTAGGGCTACGAATAAACAGAAAAGAAAAGAATGGTCTTTAACTCCGTGACACATCGTGGCTTGATGAAATACTGTAAATTTATTAAATATGCTGCGATCCACTTCACAGCATGTGGAGGCTTAGAGAAGGGTTCTTCAGCTGTCCTTCATGGAGAGCAGTTAAAGGTGATGTGTCAAAACCCACAACAGATTATTTCTCTGTTAGAAGGGTTCAGAAAAGTAGATCTCTTCTTTATAATGATTCATTATACAAAGAACCCTTAAAGAAACCTTGAGGAAACATAATACAGTCTAGTTTTTTTTTTGTTTTGTTTTTGGTCCATAACCTGCACTGTAAAGGTTTCTCATGTTGTTGTTGTTGTTGTTGTTGTTGTTGTTGTTGATTTAGTGTCTTGGGAAATTTCAGAAGAAACTATTTTGTGTGTTATGGGAAAAGCAGCCCACATACTGCAGTGTTTCTAAAGGGCGTGATATGATATTTACGTTTAAAGAAACAAGAGCTTAATTTAGCGAGCTCGTGAGCGAATGGGTCTCGGGGAACAGACCTTAAGCCAAAAAAAAAAACAACAATAAAGAAAGAAATAAAATCTAACAGGAGAAGGTTCCATGCAGGTAGTGTTTAGTAGGGAAGCATGTCATACTGTGACCCTTTTACTCGCTGTATTAAAAGCTGCTTTCTTTCTGTTCACTATAAAAGATAAACCTGTCATCTTTACGCAGCTGTACATTGTGTATCCGCTTGCCTGCAATATCCGTACACCTGTTTATGATTTTTATTTACATCCACATCTGCACAGGATATCTTTTACCCGCTGATATACACTCCAGCCTAGACAGTTGTTTTATGTTTGGTTGTTTGGGTTGAATTTCTCAAGAAATTCTTAGTTTATATTATATTTATGTTCAATAACTTAAACATGAAATGCAGTGATGAAAGAAATACATGCAGTGATCTGTCACAGGACAACCAAAACCCGACACACTTGGGTCTGAGCAGTGAGCTGGATATCCCCTGCTCTCCAGCTGAAAGGTGATTAGGGCGTGTGTGCAGACATGGACCCGGTGTTTCTTTATTCCTGATGTACAGAATAGAGCAGACTACGCGCATGCGCACACGCAGCTTATCCATAACGACCCCTAAGCACACGTTAAATCTGCCGACAGTTTAAGGTTTATTGGCCAAACTGAATGTATTCCGCTTCAGTGCGTCGCACTCGGGCTCCAGGTTAAATAAAGCCGAGATGAAATAAAGGCTGATCACAGTGAAATCCTGCAGATTAAAAGAGACCGACCTGATCCGCGGTGCCGCCGGAGTTCCGACTGAAGTCCTCGCTGTCGGATTTGGAGGAACCTTCTCTGTCATCCACCACCAGGTCCATCGGCATCTTTCCCTTCAGACAGCTGATGTACCGGTGGCAGAAATTATCGCAAAGCTCGTGGACCTGCAGTGCGCAAAAAACAACACGTGATCACATCTTTGTGTTTTCTTTTACACGTGGAAAACGTGTGAAGGTGCATTTCAGCGTCATGCCCTGACACTGCGTGTAAACACATCACATCGTGTGAATAAAGTGAGATTAGCCTACATGCTAATGAAGGAGTTTCCACTACATGTGGAAAATGAACATAAATGAATTAGAGGCTACACGTGAGGATGAAGCAAGCGCGTGGGGAGAAAACGTGACAAAATGAACCAATTGTAAAATAAATCACGCGTGAAATATAAACACAAGCACTATATTTTTTTGTAAAAAAATATGCAAAAAAAAAACGCATAAATTTCACATGTGGTTCTTGAAACAACAACAACAACAACAACAACAACAATAATAATAATAATAATAATAATAATAATAATAGCTGCTCACCTTCTCTAATTCTAAAAGATGAAAACGGAGCACTTGGATGGCTTGCACCATCTGTGAAATGAAAAAAATTTGAAATGAAAGATTAATTATTGATATTTTAATTATTGATATTATTATTATTTTCCAGAGGATGTTATGCAGTTTGCACAGAAGCGAGTTTATCCTACCAGGTTATCCAAGTCCGGATTGGGAGTGAAGAACGGCTTTTCTGTCCTTATCTGCAATGCAAATAGCATTTAAACAAACAAACAAATAAATAAATCAATAAATAAAGAGTATCTTAATTCATCTGAATCTTAGCGCATGCTCAGTCGGGCTCAGTGTCACGTTTACAAGCCATGGCGTTTTATTCGACACGTATTACGTCATTTATCTATTTATTTAGATATATTTATTTATGTATTACGTCATTGAGTCATGGTGTGTACGCGACACGGCTCATTACAAGTCATTCAGGCCATGCAGAGTGTTACAGGTGGGAAAGTGGGACCTGTTTTGAAAACACGGTGATGTCCTCGTCGAAGGACGCGGATGAGCAGACATCCGCCGCCAGGCCGCTCTCTCGCGGCGTGCACGTGGCCAGCTCACACTTCTCAAACACCAGGGCGAGCAGAGGGAACAGCGGGTGTCTGCAGGGCAAACACAAAGCATTTCATTTAAAAATAATAAAAACATCAAGCAATCAGGAGAAAAAACTATAAAAACATCAAACAATTAAAAAAAACTATAAAAACACCAATCAGAAAATAAAACAATTAAAAACATCAAACAATATAAAAAAAACAATTTAAAAGCATGGGTTAATTACAGGTTTATTTTTTTAAATAAGAAATAAAATCCTTGGTGTAGCTTTCTGATACACACTCACTCTGTTTCCTTCCGTAAAGTTTTAAGTGTTATCTAAATTAGTTCCTATAATTAAACTGAAGTTCACATCATCCAACTAAACAAAACAAAACAAAATAAGGTGATGCAGTGAATCGGATCCATTCTAACATCTATAGACAGCTGTAGTATATACATCACTTCCGTGTTAAAATAGAAACATAAAAATATTACATTTATATAGATATAAAATGCATCAACACACATTACTGCCAAAAGTCAAGTGTGTAAGTTTTGTGTATTTTATTCATGTGAGAATAACGGACACGTCTGAATCACGTCAATTCAGTGCAGCACTTTTTTTTCAGTGGATTATGTGATTTAAATCAAATAAAACAGAAATATAATAAAACGTTGCAGGTTTGATGTAAAATCCAGCTACAGATTCAGCTGTCTTGGTGTCGTTGTTAGCCTGGTGTTAGCCTGTTGTTAGCCTGTTGCTAGCCTGGTGTTAGCCTGTTGCTAGCCTGGTGCTAGCCTGTTGTTAGCCTGGTGTTAGCCTGTTGCTAGCCTGTTGTTAGCCTGTGTAGACTAATCCAAGCTTTAAAAAAACAAAACAAACCAAAAACATGCATTTATTCAACAGCTAGTCATAAACACTACAACAATCTGTTAATAAGATACACTTCACTTCATTTCTCAACCTGCTCCAATGAGTGAAAATGAAATAAAAGATGGCAGAATGCGTTAAGTCTTAAACAGTCCTCCAAAACAACCTCCCAGGTTACCATAGTTACTGTAAATGACGAGTTAGGGGGTTGTTGTGTTGACATTGTTACTCTGATATAACCTGAAAAAATACACTTCAGCTCCTTGAGAACATTTTAGCTAAATAGCGATGAAATAAACAGACTAATTTAATTTATTCAGTTCTCCCGTAATTATCGAT
>CM074970.1:13420381-13445696 GCA_037577455.1 Pangasius macronema
GTAAGTTTTGTGTATTTTATTCATGTGAGAATAACGGACACGTCTGAATCACGTCAATTCAGTGCAGCACTTTTTTTCAGTGGATTATGTGATTTAAATCAAATAAAACAGAAATATAATAAAAAGTTGCAGGTTTGATATAAAATCCAGCTACAGATTCAGCTGTCTTGGTGTCTTTGCTAGCCTGTTGTTAGCCTGTTGTTAGCTTGTTGTTAGCCTGTTGTTAGCCTGCTGTTAGCCTGTTGTTAGCCTGTTGTTAGCCTGTGTAGACTAATCCAGGCTTTAAAAAAACAAAACAAAACAAAAACATAAATTTATTCAACAGCTAGTCATAAACACTACAACAATCTGTTAATAAGATTCACTTCACTTCATTTCTCAACCTGCTCCAATGAGTGAAAAATGAAATAAAAGATGGAAGAATACGTTAAGTCTTAAACAGTCCTCCAAAACAACCTCCCAGGTTACCATAGTTACTGTAAATGACGCGTTAGTGGGTTGTAGTGTTGACATCGTTACTCTGATATAACCTGAAAAAATACACTTCAGCTGCTTGAGAACATTTTAGCTAAATAGCGATGAAATAAACAGACTAATTTAATTTATTCAGTTCTCCCGTAATTATCGATCCTGATCCTGAGTCTGATCCTAAGGCTGAATCTGAATCCGCTATGATTGTGTTCATCTCAGATAATTTCACAACCAAAACCATAAAAGGTCTGAACACAAAGGGACAGTCCTGGCTCTGTCCCAAATCACAAACTCACACAACGGAACGAACCCCGCAACTATGGGTTACCATGGTTACCTAGGATGAGGGGGTTACTGTGGTATTAATACAACATTTTAACTTCAGTGGCTTTCTCCAGTGTGCGGTTTGGAACACAGCCAGAGTGTTAAGTGTTTTGCAGTATAACGGCATTTACACCTCGACATTATAGACCATGAACAGTTTAGTGTGTGTGTGTGTGTGTGTGTGTGTGTGTGTGTGTGTGAATGCTAGGACTATTATCATTACGTTTTAAAAACTGTTCCTTGTTTTATTTAATAAATCCGTTTTTAGTTTCTGAGCAAAAAAACTTTTTTAACAAATCAATGTCCATATAAGTGCTGTTTGTTTGTTTGTTTGTTTGTTTGTTTGTTTGTTTGTTGTTTGTTTATATAGATGCTACAGTTGATATAGATTATATGAAGGATCGTTACTATATTATTAGTTACAGGTTTTACATTTTAAAATTGTTCCTTGTTTTAATTAAGAAATTTGTTTGTTTTTTTCCCCTTACCCATTGTCCCTCTGTCATTTGTTTATTTATTTTTGTTTGTTTGTTTGTTTGATCTAAATTATATAATTACATTATCTGTTCCTCCGAACAATGCCCGTGCTACAGTTTAAGAAAGCACAGAAAACATAACTATAGAGAGCATAATAAATACATTTATAAATCGCTTAGAGAAAATCACAAACATCTCCCACGTGATCCTGTTTTTCCACGTGTGTTTATGTAAATAACGTGTGTGTGTGTGTGTGTGTGTGTGTGTGTGTGTGTGTGTGTGTGTGTGTGTGTGTGTGTGTGTGTGTGTGAAGGTGCATTTCACCGTGTTGTGCGGGGGGGGAAACAAAGCACGTGAACAACACGTGAAAACAAACGCGACACAGCAGAAAATGACTGAATCAAATAAATAAAAAAGAAATGAAAAATTTCACGTGACAGTCACGACACGTGCAGTACAGGTAGAAAGATGGGAGGAAGTTCTGAAGATGTGAACTGTGTGTCTGCGAGACTTTTCTGTAAGCTTGAGGCAAAATCCATGAATGTCTAATGAGTCAGTTAAAGATTATTCTGGCGATATCTCGCGCGTCCTTACTGCATCGTTTAATTAAATATGTAACTCAGCGCTCTCGCGCATCTAAGCAGAAATTCTCGCAAGTTTCCTATATATATATATATATATATATTTTTTTTTTTTTTTGTGGCTCGTGCTAATACGGGTTCAGCATCATTATTTCAGCGTACAGTAAAATAATAAATGAGTTCATTTTCCACATTACAGAGCAGGAAACTGAGAGCCTGCAGCACTTCCCGCAGCCATAAGCGCTCTGTATAATAGGTGCCGGGTTTTTTTTTTTATGATTAACGCCATAAAAGGAGGACACATACCCATAAATGGCGTCTTTGTCGCGTTTTAGCGCGTCGTTAACAGCCGGGCCCACGCCGGGAGCCAGCGGATAGTGGTGCGCGTGCAGCGCGGCGGCGGCGGCGGCGGCGGCGTGACCGGGACTCCCGTGAACCGCGTGCACGGCGCGCGCCGCCGCGTGAGGCTCGCCGTACACCGCCGGGGCCGGGATCCCGAGCCCGTCCCCTCCGTAATGCACCAGATCCTCGTACTGAACACACACACACACACACACACACACACACACACACACACTGAATTAATCTAGAATATTAAATGCACGGAAATGCGGTTTCAGCAACACAAACACGCACAATACAATAATAATAAACCACAAATATTAAGCAGTTTTACTGACTATAATCTATAATCATTCAGAATTAAACACTGCATAAATATATCAATCATAACTAATCACATTCCTGGCCCAGGTTTTTATTTTTAAAGGGTCCAACACATATGAAAGTATTTATTATTTCTTCTAAAATTAATAATAATAATAATAATAATAATAATAATAATAATAATAAAGTTAGCTCTTTTCAATCAACGGTTCAAACCAACAATCCTAAAATAATGAGCCTGAACTTTTCCACTGTCATGTGTTCAGTCATTTTGAATAAATATTAAGCTTTGCGAATATTATGAAACATTTAGCAAGTTTTTTATTAGTGTGTGTTTAAAGATGAACCTGAAATTAACCACACATCTGATCCAAGTTTCCTGCGATCTGATAAGACTGATGATAATCGGGCAAACTTCAGGCTTCTGGGACAGAAGTAAGATTTTTCTCAGTTTGTTCAAATCTTAAAAATAAAAAAATAAACAAATAAATAAAACTTTAGGTCACATTAAGTGTAAAAAATTTTTTGGAAAAAATTGTTAAGCAAAATAAAAAAAAAATCTAAAAAATAAAACATTGCATGGAACCCTGAACAAAATATCAGCGTGTGTGAGTGTGTGTGTGTGTGTGTGTGTGTGTGTGTGTGTGTGTGTAGCCTTCATTAGCCGTGTTTAACTCTTTAACCATCTCTACTAATGGTGTAAAAACTACAAAAAAATCATTAAATGAATTATGAATTATTGAGAAATAAAGCCGAATCTTGTCCACGTTTCAGAAACAGTGTAAGAATTTACTTTACACACAAATGTCCTCAAGGCCGGATTCAGATTTGTACCTACGGAAATGGGCCACGTCTCAAGTCTTTTGGTAGCGCGCGCACACACACACACACACACACACACACACACACATTAGTTTTTAGTCATAGATTTTTAGCTTTTGTCAAAACTCCTATAAATGAATAAGTGTAGATTCAGGGGAGGAAAAAAAATCATAAAGACCCTAATAATGAAATTAAAGAGCAGATGAAATCGGAGTAAACGAGTTGTTCTGGTGGAATGAGCGCGATGACATGAAATAACAATTCCATGTTTGTTCCTCTAAAGAATTTGGATTATAATTGGTGTTTGTTTGGCGTCAGAAGGTCCTGAGGAATCATTACATCCACCTTCCACCTTACAGGTCCACATGATGTGCCTGTTCCCAAGCTTCAGGAAATTACTGCACTGTGGCACCAAGTAAAAACAAAACAAAACCAAACAAGGGTTAAAGGATCATCTGTTGACCGTCTTTTCTACCATCTTTATTTTTAAGAGTGATGACCAGTGAGTCCTCCATGATTACTGTAAGTTATTCATGCTGAATCTGTGTACACTTGATAGTTGACTTCCACTGAACCCAAGAAGATAAAAATCACTTTTTCCCCCGGTATTTTTGGTTTACGCACCCGCTGCGCCATGAGGAGGAGGTGGAGGAGGATGAGGATGAAGAGGAGGAGGAGGAGGCGGTGGAGAAGGAGGTGGAGAAGGAGGTGGTGGTGGTAGTGGAGGTGGCGGCGCAGCACCGAGTCCCCGCTCACACCGAGGCCGGCTTTGGGCGCGCCGAGGGCGGCTGTGCGGAACCACGGAGCCGCTCGGACTCACACCGCATCAGGGAGTCCACCGAGCTCAGGCGCTGCTCACACACACCGCGACATTGTCAATCCGCCAGCAAACTCCTGCTCGCTGTTAAGTGCCAAAAGTGCCCGGTTCCACCTTTTTTTTCTTTCTTTCTTTCTTTCTTTTTTTTTAATGCCACAAGAAGCAACAACAAACCAAAGAGTCGAAGCTGAAGATGTTCCAAAATGGTGCTGCGTTTATTCCAGCCGTGTTTACAAGTCGGGTAAAATCCCCATGCTGTCCGAGGAAAGTCGCCTAGTCTTAATTCAGTGTCGTGTCTCCGAGCTGGACAGCGGGACAGACACACACACACACACACACAGAGAGAGAGAGAGAGAGAGAGAGAGAGAGAGAGAGAGAGAAGGAGGTATTGAGGGAGTGTTTGTCCTTAAAGGAGCCGCTATAGCACACATCAGCAACCAGCCTGTAGGATACAACATTTTATTAAAGGTCTTTAGTGTATATATATATATACACACACACCCACATACACACACACACACACACACACACACACACACACATACATATATATGTATATATACTGCTATATAATAAACTTTTTTTTTTTTTTTGCTAAAAGAAAATGAGTTAATTTTACAAACAGACTATGTTATATGCCAATGTATAAATGTTGGAAATATCAAACTGAATAAAAATTATTTCTTAAAAGTATAAACGTTTTAAATTCTTAAGCTCTGCTTTGTCATTACTGAAGGTCAAACCTTAAAATAAGAGTTTGCCAATACATATCTGGGGCGTCTATGTTTGAATTATCTTAAACTCCCTTAGAAACTACGAAAACCTTAAAACATTCAAGGAATTTTCCATGAATTGTTTTTTCCCCATTCGGTGCATGATTTTACCCAAAGACTTATAAGCGAGGCAGGATACACACTGTTCATACAGCCACCGAAAAGTGACATAAGCACCACAGGATATGTTCAAGCTCCCCATCGCGTAGCGAAAACTATTAGACAATCAGTAAAAGGTTCTTAAGCTTTTAAAAGGGTTCTACTTCGAAGAGAAAGCCTATGATGTACATGAGTCCTGCGTGTATACATTTACTCACTGTTCGGATGGTTGATGGTTCTAGCTTTCCTGAAGGTTTATCTGAAAAGGAAACCGTCTGTTTTAGACTTCGACCCAGAACCGTTCAAGAGATCCCTCAGAGGAACGAAACAAAGAACCCTTTAGGGTGTTAGATGGAAGTGTCGTTGTAGGCAGCACTGAGAGCTCAAAGCTCCTTCAGGAATGTTCTGCTTCAGTTCAGTACTCTATGAACAAGACGAAAGGTCCAGGTTCCTGGAAGATCTAGGGAGTTCTTCAGGTTATCTCACTGCCATAATCTTTAAAATTGTCTCCAGATACTTTGCTGCAAATGTTCTTGAAACACAAATGGTTCCTAATTTCATCTTAATTTCAATAAGAATTAAAAAAAAAGGTAAAATCGAGACCCCTGAAGTGTTTATGGATTTGTACGTCTGGAGGAACCCTTAATGAGTTTATGCAGGACTCAAACTGGAACCCGTTTGGGAAGCTATAAGAACCCTTAACTATCCAAACAACCTCGAAGGACATTTTTTGTCTTAAAAGTGGAACTCTTAACAGTGCTTCCAGGAACGTTGTGGCACGATTATTCAAAAACGCAAATTCTTCCTGAAAGAACATTAATTTCGATAATTCCTTATGGAACCTTCATTTTTATAGCATCTGCCAAGGAACAAACAAACAAGCAAACAAACAAAATGTACATCTTCCTTTATGAATAAATAATTGTAAAAGTTATTTATATTATTTACATTTTGCACAAACACAGGCTTGTGTTGGAGCAGGTAGATAGCTACACTCAGGAGAAAAGGTCAAAGCTAGAACCCTCATCGGTTCTTTGGTTGTCCCTCTGGAAGAACGTCTACAGTTGGCATGTAAGTGTTTGTCTGTCAGAAAGTATTCCAGGTAGAACCATTTAAGGAAGCTAAGAACTCTTAGCTGTCTGAAGAACTTTTAAAGAACCCGCAAAGTGTGCAATAAAGCTTTCTTCAAATGAATCCCAGACTCATGGCCTTCTTCTCTACAGTCTGCAGACCTCAGACTACTTTTCCATTAAACCTGCAAAACAGTACAGTGTGTAAATTAATATTGTAACTTGAAATGTAAATATTTCTAATCCAGAAGAATAAACAGTTTAAATCAGACTCTAGACTGCCTCTGACTTCGTGTCCTGTTGTCTTTCTGGTCTGGAGGAATAAAGGCTATAAAACATTCAGAGTAAAATCGTTTAGATTGCATGTTATCATAACTTTCCCAGAGTCTGACAGAAAAGTCCACGCATGTCCATCCTCGGCACGTCTAACAGAAACTGACCGTAAATTTAGTAAGTTTTGGTCTGTCTAAATACACACGCTTTTGCGGTCCATGTTAAGTTTGACGTCTTATTACTCACTTCATTGCTGTTCAGGTTGCACAGTAAAACACTTGGGGGTGTGATGTTCTAGGAAAATCATCAGCGATGGTGATGTGATGTGATCCAAGGCTCAGTTACTGTTAGCAACCAGAAGTTGATTATTTCCCAATTACAACATGTCCTGAAGTGTTTTTTTCCTCTTATACCACAGCAAATTGCCAACAATTACAAATTTTTAATTTATTAATGAACGACTTTTCATGATTCTTAACTGTTTATAGTTACATTTAATAGATTTAATGTTGTGGAACCTCTGTGAGTTCTTTATAGCAGCTATAAACAGTCATTCCCTCACCGGTCTCTTTTTTCTCTCTTGAAGTTAATAAGATGAAACAATGCAGCTTTTCATGTTGCAGAGGAACCTTACTGTCCTGTGGCTTCCCTCACATACTGACTGTCACAAAGCACTGACACTGGAGACTCCTTTCATAAACGTTAAATAAACGTCTCTTTACGGAAAACTTCACCAGATCAACGATGGCACATTTTCTATGGTAACATCACGACTTTTAATCATTTTTTAGCCTTTGCTTATGTGGCGCGTCCACCACATAAGTCCGGGTGAGTGAGCTGTTACTATAGGAACAATAATGTGTTAGAACCAGCGCATTAATATAAACCTTTAATTTGAATTACAGCCGGAACTGCTGTCCACTTCACATCGGGCCGTGTCGCACTAGCCTGGCACAGATCGTTTTCCTATAACAGCACGCCCCTGTCGTGGTTTATTCCTTATTTAATTCAGGCCACCATCTGTGTTCAAAAGAATTACTCAAACTTAGGCAATTTAAAAAAAATTAAAACAATAAAAAACATTTTTTTTAAAAAACAGAAATCATAAAGCTCGTTTATCTTCAATGCACATGGCGCCTCCTGCTGGACTAAACAAATATTGTACATATTGTTTACTTTTCATTAGTTAGAAAAATATTGTTGATTAACTGGTCTTCTTGTGGGATAAGTGGGACAGCATATGAAAAAATGACGGTATAAACACAGAAAAAACAAAAACTAAAACTTAGTTCGAAAACATAATCTCTTAAAATAACTTCTGTAAACTGGACCAAAAATGCAAAACTGAAATCGCATTAAAAAAGGGCTGTTTTACTGGAAGAAAAACATCATTTAGAAATCATTTCTAATTGACAATTAGTCAAAACACAATACAATACAATACTTATTCTGTGCAGCGTGAGATATGAAGGTAGTATATAAGTATTTAAGGTGTGGATGTAAGGTGTAGGTATGCACAGATATTTGCTGTGCCAAAAAAGTGTCATTTTTCTCAGAACTTACTTACTCACTCACCTGGGTTATGATTTTATAGTTTATAATAATAATTTAAAACTGTGTTTAGACCTGTAAATCATGCAAAACACTCTGTGATTACACTCTGTGATTCTATATAACTTTCTGTGAAATAGAAACACTTTGTTATAGGTTCTATATAAATTCTTAACTGTTCCCCAAAAGGGACAAACTGAAGAACTCTTTCGGGTGCTAGAGTTTTTCAAAGGATCTACAAAGGATTTGTTCACTTCTGACGTCTATTTGTTTGTTTGTTTGTTTGTTTTTTACATTTTTCTGACCCAGAAATTACATCACTTTGTCTCATGAATCCTGCTTTCTGCTGGGACATGCAGATGGTGGGATTAGAATTTGGCATTATGAATCCACAGACCCCACCTGCTTTATGCCAACAGTTCAGGGTGGTGGGGGTGGTGTAATGGTGTGGGGAATGTTTTCTTAGAATGTTTGCTTAGACTAATCAAGGATCATTTGCATGTCTGAGTACTATTTCTGACCATGTGCGTCGGTTTACAGCCACAATTTACTCATCTCATAATGTGCATGATAATGCACCATGTCACAAGGGCAAGTCATTTCTCACTGATTCCGTGGGAGTCAGTCAAAGGCATGTTTCCAACACTGTGTGAAATTCATGTAATGAAGAATTGAGGCTTTTCTGAGAGCAAAGAGGGTCCAAGTATTAGTATGGTGTTCCTAATAAAGTGGCTACTGAGTGTGTGTGTGTATATATGTTTTCAACTTGCACACAGCTGCACCGGTTATAATAAAGCCCAACACAGCACATCTGTCTATGAATGTGCTTATGATATTATTTGGTTATTGTGAAATCGCCTTGTTTGAACTTGTTTCAAGGTTTTGTAATTGCATAAAAAACATTTAAAAAGCTGTAATTGCTTTGGAGCAACTGATCTCATAATGAGAGGGTCCAGAATATGTCCTTTTGATTCCATTATTTAATTATCTGCAAATTCAAAACATGTGAATTCACATTAAGTATTATTAAAAACATGCTACATTATGTCTGACCAAGATTTAGCTTAGTAACTAGCTGCGTAGTGTTAAATCAGTATCGCTGTGGTGTGTGTGTGTGTGTGTGGGCCGAGAGAAAACACAGCTGTCTATTCTCATGGGCTTGTTAAAGTAAAATTCCACCCTGAAACCCATGAAATATGTTTATGCTGAAATATCCATGATGTGTTTAGTGATTCCTGTGCTATATTTTCATTATTCCTCTGAGAACTTAGAGAAGATGCACCGCTCTGATGTCACAGGGGGACATCGTTATAGTCACTGCTAGCGTAGTTACAATGGCTTGAATAGGAGAAAAACTGTCAGAGATCTCAGGCACAAGTGATAAAACTCAGATTTCTCAGTTAGCTCCTAAAAACAAAAAGCAACAACAGCTTTGTTTCTCGATGTTCCATTAATAACATCATATTAATGAGAAAATCCAGTGTAGAAGTAGTGGAGGAAAACTTTTCTGACAACAGTGGACTCCAAGTCCCAGAATGCCATGTAGTTATACGATGCTGAGTTACAGCAGAGACTCGGCTCGATAAGTTAGCGATCTATCGTAGCTAGATGACAAATGTGATGACACTGATGGCGGTATTATCAAAAAAAAAGGTGACGCTTTGGAAACTGATGTGAGGAGATGAGAGACCTGGACAGACTAAAGTACTAAAGCGCTGCTGCATCACTCTCTTTAGGTAGAGATGAAGCAAGGGCTGAATCCCACTGCACCAGCAGGTAATCGAATGTCATTGTGGGTAATGTAGGAAACTGTTAACCAAAGTGACAACAGAGCAACAGCTCACAATTTCGATGCAAAATAAATCTGGAACACCATTTAAAATCACGTGTTTAGACTATAAAGATTAATATACAAGTTGTTCATGGTGATTTTTTCCCTTTGATAATCCATTCATGAGTTTAGCGATATGTATTTCTGTAACATGACCACTAGGTGGCAGAAGATGACAGGGTTTTAGTTCACTGCCGATTGCTCTCTTCTTTAGATTAATAATTAATATATCAACTTTGGGGGAAAAATCATGGTTTCGTGTTGAAAGAAAAAGTGTAAATATTAAACACTTGTTATATGTAAACAATGGTACTGTGAATTCAATAAGTCATTTCTACTCCGTATGTAAAAATATAAATAGCAGTCTTTTTCTCATAAGCTAGTCAAACTAGTTATAAACACGCTGCTAGTTCATGCTAGTTTACGATTTAGTATGAATGAATATGGTTTAAATTCCTCTCACACACCTAAAACCATGAAAGCATATCACCTTTCAAATGAAAATACACACTTTAACTGTTTTTATATGGTTATATACTGTGTTATTATCAATCAAACGAGGAAAAAAAGGACAAATTTACACAATATCCCTTTTTCCGCCAATACATGTTTTCTGTGCGATGTTTTCTTATGTTTGTGCTTGAGCTACAAGGCTAATGTAGCTAACATGTAATGCTAGCCCTCCTCAGCCAATATATCTGACATAAATCCTCGCACAAATCTTCACAAACAGCGCATATGGCAAACAAATTGTCATATAAATGCTTTCATAAAACAGAATTCATATTCTGTATTTAAAACTGATATTAAACTGGAATGATATTATAATCCACATCACTTCCAGATTTTCTCTACAAGTTCTTCTTGAAACTTTGATGCCTGTAGATGAGGCCTGTAGAACAATTGTGCTAAGAAAAGAAAGTGACAGTGTTCAGCTAAACAGGGAATTTCTGTACTTATTTATAGATTATTGTGAGTCACACGGTGTCCTAAACCACCTCAACACCTATGTGTGATATCACCAGAGGAACTGGATGTGGTTTGGGGCAGATGTTTACGTAAAAGGTTTCTCATGAGACAGACTTCCACTACTTGTTAGCTACATTAGGATCCTAATGAGGATATGTTACATTATGAACAGGGACGTCCTTTACAGGCTTTACATTTAAACTGAGTGATTAGACTGATTAGCCACTATGCTAAGTCACACCTAACGATGTCAATTCACAGAATCTGAAATTAATCTGGAAATGTTCTGCCTGAACTTGTAACCAACAAACGGTCATTTGGGCCCTGACTGTTTTTAACTGGGGGTAGATACACTATACGGCCAAAAGTATGTGGACACGTGACCACCACACCTATTTGTAGTCTTTCCCCAAACTGATGGAACAAAATTGGAAGCACACAATTGTATAGAAAGTCTNCACCTTTGGGATGAACTGGAGCACCGACTGAACCCCAGACCTCCTCACCAACATCAGCGCCTGACCTCACTAATGCTCTTGTAGCTGAATGGACACAAATCCCCACAGCCTCGCTCCAACATCTAGTGGAAAGCTTCCCAGAAGAGTGGAGCTTAGCAAAGGGGGGATAAGTCTGGAATTGGATGTTCAACAAGCACATATGGGTGTGATGGTCAGGTGTCCACATATTATGGCCATATAGTGTATGTGGATGGAAAAAACATTGATAAATGTAAACCCAGAATAAGTGCACTGATGAAAAGAAAGTTTTATAAACAAACTCTGAATTAAAACATACCAAAGAAGACTCAACATGATGTCACTGCTGGCCATTGAGTCTGAGCTTGTTAAAGAGTTGGACCTTGCTGATTTGGTGGATGATTTTGGCATGGAGACAATCAAGAACGAAGCCAGTCATCTAAGGTGAATCTGCTGAGACTGCTTTCTGCATAGCACTGAGGTTACCCAAATACTCATAATGGATGTGTAATGTAGAAATATATACTTTATATATAGTTTTTTTTTTTTCGTTTGTTTATGTATGTATTTATTTATTTATTTGCACATGTAGGTTCTGGGGCTGTCATTGGTTCACGTGTAGCAGGGTGAGGAGAAGGTTCCTTTGCAGGTTCCTGATCAGGATTTACTAATCAGTCCCTGATTATGAATGGGGAAAAAAAAGTTCCATCTAGCACACTAAATGGTTCTTTAGTTTGTACCTTGTGGAACCAATTAATGGTTCTAGGTCTCCTACAACAGAGGGTTTCCAAAAGGTGCCAAGCAGAAAGCTAGAACCATCCAAAGAGCCTTTCTGTTCTCAGAGTGTATACAGTAGAGGAATCGAATGAATCAGAACGCATTTAAATAAGTGTGTTCAAAAGAATCGGTTCACTGAAGTGATTCTTGATATATCCGTCTGTGCCAAGGGAGAACAAGCGCGGCCAGATCCCTTTCGTCCGAAACTGTCGGTCCTTAGATTCTGACGTCATTACTTCCGCCCCCCACCCTCGCCCCCCTCCCTCCCTCCCTCTCTCTCTCTCTCTCTCTCTCTCTCAGTCGGTGGCGCTTTGCCTTTGCCGACTATACAATCCAACATGGAGTGAACGCGGAGCGGCGATGGGGCTCGCGCGGGGCCGTCCTCACCGAGAGCAGCTCGCGACTGCAGCCGCGGCGTTGTCGCCGCGCGCGCGCTCATCACACACCGACGACTCCGACGTCCACGAGACCATCGGGCTGGATTATACGGTGTCGCGCGCTGGTTAAAGTGCAAGACGAAAAACAAACAAACAAGAAGTGGGGTTTTAAAAAAAAAATCGCTGCTATACTACACAACTAGGAGAAAGAAAACTGGGGAGGAAAAAAAAAAAAAACACCGAGAGACCGGATCGGTGGGAGACAAAATGGAGCCTGGACGCTGGTGCGCGCGCGCTCTGGGATGTTATTATTGTAGGTGAAACGAGGGAGATAAAATGACCGAGGAATCGCAGCCAGACGAGTAAGTAACCCCCCTCCCCTTCCTCCGCAATCCCTTCCGCCCCTCTACCCCAGTACCCCTACCCCAATACCCTGACTCCTGGTGCGTTTGTTTTCTGAATGCGTGACGGTTGGGATTTATTTATTCCGCGTCAAATCTGAGGCGCGAGCGTTTGATGCACTTTTTTTTTCTGCATGCACCAAAGATCCTCCGTTTGCCTCAAAACTGAGAGAGAGAGAGAGAGAGAGAGAGAGAGACAGCCCCGGGTCGGGCCCTCCGTTTTTACCCCCGGCCGCTCCGCGCGAGCAAAGCAGAGAGAGAGAGAGAGAGAGAGAGAGAGAGAGGAGGGAAGAAGGGGGGTATGTGGGGAGGGAGGTTGAGGTGGAGGGGTGGCTGAAGAGGAAACGTTTTGTGAACAGAAGATTCTCCCGTGAGCGTGATGTTTCTTTGAAAACACGTCGGTGTTAAGCTTGTTGTAGATACTTTATAAGCCCACGTGGTGTTAAACCGGAGGTGCGCGCGGGCCTTTGGCGCATTTCTGCATCTCTCTCTCTCTCTCTCTCTCTCTCTCTGTCTCTCTCTTTCTGTGCGTGCTGGTGGGCCGCTGAGTCCGCCATGTTCGCTCTCTCTCTCTCTCTCTCTCTCTCTCTCTCTCTCCTTTTTCGTGAATCGCGCTTATTTGCATACCACGCTTCATTCATAAAAAAAAAAAAAAAAAAAAAATCCCGACGGCGCAGGCGGAGCTCAGCTCTGCTCGACCTCTAACCTGCATCATAACACAACACCATATCAAAACACATGGTTACATTATCATACCTCACAGAGCGGACATAACACCGGAAGTGTGAGATTAGCAAGATAAAGTTACTTATCTGCGGCTTCAGACGAGCAGAATAGCGTTTCTGTGTCATCCCTGCTGTGTAGTTTTTAATATCGAAACCATTTGTTCATAAGGCTACCGCGATGATTAACAGCTTACAGGCTTCAGATATGATTCATTAAAGTTTCCCAGAAATCAGTTTTCAGAGTTTGAGAGCTTTTCGCACCAGTCCCACAGTGCTTTGGACATCAGTGTGATATTACGTCTAGACAAGACATGGAGATATTCTTGTTTTAATGTCATGATTATATTTTTTTGATGACTCATCATGTACCAGTATTGTCTTTGTCCAATTAAATGCTCTATAGAGTAGCAGTAGCAGCTTGTTAGCAGTTTTTTTTCCGTTTCGTAAGCATCCTGAGTTGGTTAAGAAAAAAGTGGTTGGATCTAATTTATTTGGAAAAGGGTGGAGTTTGTGTGAGTTAGCAGTTTTGTGATTTTGTAAGTGTTTTATCTTACAGTTTGCGGCTGTTCAGTACACACATCGCTACCTCGGACTGGATTCTGTCTTTATATGCCGTCAGGGATTAAGAGTCAGTAACATCATTATATCTAATGCTTCAGATGTCTCCTGATGATGACCATGCAACTCTCATCAGAGCCTCTGGTAGATCTTGGCTCAAACATGTACAGCATAACTCTAGAAACATCTAGAATATCGTCCTTCTTTAAGTGGACAGACGTGGGTGAAGGTGACTGAGAAATCCCCCAGACTTGAAAAAAACCTCTCACTAAACTCTTTTGATCTTTATATTTAGCTAGATCACTAGGCGACTGTCAGGTTTGTTAAGATTCAGTGGGGGTGTGACGTATCTTGAATGCTCTCGTGTAGGCTGTTGTGTAAATCTGTCAAGCACTTCAACACGCTATCACTCCGACTTCCTGTTTCAAAAGGAAATCTGTCAACAAACGGAAGTAGGATTTTCTAGCCTATGTAGGGGTCAGATTGTAGTGGATCAGCTCAGTACCAACTTAAATGGACAAAATGTCTTATTAATGGCTAATAATGGACGTCCCTGCTCAGTCAGTGCTCACTGAGAGAAGACCTCTCAGAATGTCAGAACTGAAGTCATGAGGTTGTGAGGTTTGTGTGCCTCGATGTGGCCACGCCCAAGAGAAGAGGTTGGCTTATTAAACATTTTGGGCATATTTACTTTCGCACCGTGGGAACTAATTGTGGGACTACCCACTTTTTGGCGTTTTCGCACCTCCGGAACTGGGTGCGATTTTAGTACTGGACCGCCTTTTTCCAGAACCACATTAGCTCCTACTCCGGAGCAGGGTCTAACCAGCACAACTGGTGATGTAAGTAGATGGTGATTGGCCAAAGGTGTACGAAAACGTCCTTACCCACCATGATTTAAAACGCAGTGTAAACATACTGTAGTGTCAACTTATTGCGCTTTACGTATACGTCGACATTCCATGTCCATTATTGTGAAACCCACGAGACACAACAAAAACACAGCTCCGATCACAGCGTTGTTGTTGTTTCTGTTGTTGAACACCGCGCACAAGTGACGTCGCTGTCGACCGGCTTACGTCGCTTCCTAGTGCCCGCTGTCGGTGCGAATGCAACCCTTTAAATGGTACTGGGAAATAGTCCGCGCAAAATCACCCAGTACTTTAGTACTGTACATTTAGTCCTGGAACTAAACCAGTGCGAAAGGCCCTAAAGGTACCAACTGTAACAAACTGTTTCCTGGTCACTGGTGTGGTACCATCAATCGTTTGTAAGGTGCCAAATATCACGGTTTTTACTTATCTGTTTAGGCCACATGCAGATCTCGTTCATTTTGGTTACTGAAGTATCAGCTATGATATCAGAGCATGTTATATTAGCTAGCACGGCAGTCTGGGAAGAACCTTCACATGCTGAAACTGTGACATTTTATACTATATTTACGTAGTTCTGAACATTTTATGAAATATTTCAAAATTACATATAAAGATTTAATTATGACTGAGTGCAGGAGTATCACGGACATCTGATTACAGACTGAATTGATTAGGTTTTTTGACAGAAATGGATTATGTGAGTTTGTCAATAGCATGTAGCTATCCATCATCTTGATCAAAACATGACATTTACTGTTCGAGGTACTCATACTTAGCTAGCATGGTTTTAGGCATACTGACTGTTTCTTACCACCACATTTGTTAAACTGGCTTTGTACACAACATAATCCCTGCAGAAAGTCAACATACGACAGGTTTTCCCAGACCACCACACAAATATGCTAGTTAAACAGTTTAGCGATATGACAAAAATATCATATCACAATACTTGGAGGCATTCCCATGACACACATGATAAAATTTAACAACCAGCAAAAGGGTACAGCCAAACAAACATAACAAAAAAAAATGAAATAGTAGGAAATACACAAACCAATAAAAAAATGAACTGGTACAAAATTCATTCCAATCGGCTACTTGTTGCTGTGAGTAATAATATTATATATATTCTCGTATCATTCGTTCCTCTTTTGGCTGCTCCCGTTAGGGGTCGCCACAGCGGATCATTGGTACGCATATTCGATTTGGCACAGTTTTTATGCCGGATGCCCTTCCTGACGCAACCCTCCCCATTATCCGGGCTTGGGACCGGCACTGAGACCGCACTGTTGCACGCAACCCCAGTGGTTGGGGTCGGTTCCCTGGCCGGGAATCAAACCCAGGCCACAGTGGTGACAGTGCTGTGGCCTAACCAATAGTCTACCAGGGACCAAAATATATATTCTTATTAATAATAATAATGTCATTGATAAAGAAAGTAGTTGATTTGTATTATAAATATGCTCATGATATCAGTAATTTAAATATTTTTGTTTCAGGATATCAATGTTATTTTTGTCAAATTCAGTGTATTTCCTACGCAGTAGCCCATAAGGACTTTGGGTTTTTATATCGCAGGGAAAAGTGATCAAAGTCCCTGGCTAATAGCATTAGCATGGAGTTAAGCACCTTCCTTTTGGCTAAGTCAGTACTTTAGGAGCTTAACATTAACTCCTGTAATCAGCAATGTTATTCAGCATGTGAAAGGCAACATGTCAGGCTCAACAAACCTACTGTGAATATGTGAGGAATAAAACACGATGGGAAGAGTGAAGAATAATCCATAACAGGGTGGGGTGATGTGAAACAAGTTCGTTCCTGTGTCACGTACAGTACAGAAGCTATAAACAGTAGTTTCCTCACCAGCCCCTCTCTTATTCTCTCGTGTGAAGTTAATAAGACAAAACGAACCAAAAGAAAATGGAGCGCAGTGCCCTCTGTCCTGAAGACTTTCCCATGGCAGAAGAACAGATCTCTGAAAGTGGAGACTCCTTCCACAACTGTTCAGTAAAGATCTCCTTACTGAAAACTTCACCGTATCAACGGTTGCTCATTTTTTCATTGTTAAATAACATGTTTTTTATCTGTTTATTAAACGATAACACGTTCGAGCGAGTACCTTGATATAAACCTGTGATTAATTTACAACAGGAACTACTGTCAGAGCTGCTGTTATCTGTTATAGAAAATGAATCAACACCTTCTGGCCAATCAGAATGGAGAATCCAGCAGCACTTTGGCACTCTCTTTGCTTAAATACACTACAGTAAAGCGCACACTATTGATTAGCGCACAAGACTGATAGCATTCGGCTCCCGCAGGTCCAGTGCAGCCTATCAGCTAAAACTCTTTTCTTTGGTTATCGCCGCTGTTTATCTTGTTCTTGCTGAGGGCTTGTGGACAGAACGTGTGTGTGACTCGGGCGTTGTGGGGGCTGTTATCTTTTATTATTCTAATTTATGACCCGCTCACACCCGTGCTGAGCAAACACACACCGACACACACACACACACGAGGCGGGCTGGAATGTCAGGCAACGTATAATAATAAATAGTAATGGTCCGAGAAATGCTTTGGGTTTTATCCGCAGATGGAAAAAGGCTGAATTATGATATTGCAGTACTTAACGATACGTATCATGGGATTTATGTCTCAAAAAAAAGTTTTTGTAGCCATGTCCAAAACCATAAAGGATAATATCCAGTGCGCTCATGAAATCCCATAATGCATTGTAATAGGATAGCATAATTCAGTGCGCTCCTAGAAATGTGTTTTTTTTTTTCTTCTTCAAGGGTTCTATGGATAGTCAGGGATTTATGTCCTATAGAATTTCTATTTAGAAGCCATTCTGATAGGAAAGTAAACGGTGTAGCCAGACCTTTTACAACGGGGTGGCCAGGACAGGCCCGATGGTTTTATTGGGGTAGCAATCTAGGGTGGGACAAAATACTAAACCACCTCCATAAAAAAAAATGACAAAACGTGGCTACCTCATCTGTATATGGCCTTAGTAGGATCTTCATCTGATATTACTTTCACATAGCATAAACAACATTTGTTTCTAGCAAGCTACAAAAAGTCTTAGCTCTCAGATTAGGCTACATCTTATGAAGTATGCTAATATTTTGAATTCAATATCATTAGCTAACAGTAGCTAAAGCTAAAGTTCTGGTGAATTCCAGTGTTATGCCTCCAAATAATGAATATCGTCAATGTAAAAAAAAAAAAAATGTATGACCAGTGTTTGCACATCTGGTTGTGGGGACAAGGAATAGCACGCTCCTGTGTTAGCTAGCTAACAGGCTAGTAGACACGTTGACAATCCATGCTGTTGGACAATGATGAAATGAAATTTCCCAGAGATGTTGTAGCAGGCATTCTGTTATTACAAGCCTGTCACTGCAAGATTTAGCAAGTTGTTCCGTTTCATAAAAAAAATTATAAATTACTACTAATAATGATAATGATAATAATGTCATACTGAGGGGCTTGAGGGCTAAACCCATGCTAAAATGTACCAGATAGCAGGGGAAATTAGCCACTGTACTGTTTCTGTTTCCCTAGTTAGGAAAATGCTAATATCAGTCCTACTGGCTGTCTTTTGCTAAAATCTAATATTTAAAACTAATGCTTCACTTGACAATATTGCTAACACAGCTAGCAGTCAACGAGAGCCAGTTAGCATGGTTGCCTCTACCTAATCAGGAAAAAGTAACTCGCTACACTTGACAATGCTAGCACAGCGAACTAAAGCTAATCTCAAAGAGTTATCATATCAGGAAAAATGCTGACTCGCTCCTAATGATTTTGTGGACGATTCAAACACAGCTAACAATCATTAAAAGCTAATGGAGTGCCAGTTAGCATGATCCCATCTACATAGTCAGGAAAATGCTAACTCTCTTCTTCTTCTTGTCATTCATTGCTAGCAAGGGGTAGATAATGAATGCTACTCTCTTAGCGACTTGCTCTTACTATGAAGTTTTACTTAGGCAGTGTTACACTCTTTGTTAATAAGCTCTTGATTATTGATCTAAATCTCTCTTTTTTATTTAAATTCACTGATCTATCAGTCCGTGTATTAGGAGGACCGATAACAGCTTTTCTTAAAACTTTTGTAAAAGTGTAAAATATTGTATGGTAAAGTATGTAGGAGATAGGAGCAATAAGGAGAGTGATGAATAGATTTTTTTAGCCGTGTCAACATGCATTGATGTCTGGCTTGTGAGAATGTGAAGCCTCAGCTTGTAAGTCCAGCAAATGTCCACCTTAGAACACAATAAATCTTATATAAGGAATAAAACACAATGAGTCACTATAGTGCTCACTGCGGAGTTACGGTTACAACCCCAGTTGTTAGTAGACTCTTTATTTCTCTCTCTTGAAGTTTATAAGACAAAAAAAAATGACAGAGAAACCAGAAAGCACAAACTTTCCCATGTCTGAAAACGCTACAAAGCACTGACACTGGAGACTCCTTCCATAATAAATGTCTCCTTACTGAAAACACCGTATCAATAATGCTCTGTTTTTCTCTGTTAAATAACAACACATTTTATTTATTCTCAGATTTAGATTGAATGGAGTGTCCACTGTACAAGTCCCTGCGTAAATTGTTTCTATAGAATTAATATAGCATTAATGTAGGCCTGTCGGAATTGCTGTTATAGAAATATAATTAAAATTCTAACCAATCAAATTTGAGAATTTGACACCGCTGTGGTACAGTAAAAGTTAATTCAACAGAGATTTTACTTTGGGTTACACTGTTGGATTGCTTTTTGTGGCTGAGTTTGGAAACCACTAAGAGGTCAAGATGATTTCACTAGATAATTGTGTGTGTGTGTGTGTGTGTGTGTGTGTGTGTGTGTGTGTGTGTTCAGCTTTAATTGGCCCATGTGCTGTACTGTGAGCTTTATGGCCATGCAGTTAAGCATTAAAGCCCTTTGCTAGCTGAAAGGTCCCTCTATCATTTGTGATTGTCTAAGCGGGATGTGTGAAGTGGATCATCACTGACACTTCCACACCCAGCATGTCCTACTGCTCAGCCCACTTCCTGTATCCTGTTCTAATAATGACCTCCGGTTCCACGTGGCTCAGGGTTCAGAGCACCACATGTTGCTCATTGGCTAGAGACAAAATAGAGAACTAAAATTAAAAATAGTATTTGAGAATTTTACATTGGGATAGTTTAAATACACAGAGAATAAGCACAGAGATGCAGGGTTTGGTTCTTTGAAGACATAAAAGTTAAGTGTTAATAAAACGCTTTTTCTGTTTGCACATAAGCTAACGAATGTACAGGATACAATCGTCAAACCGGTGAGAAGGTGAGGGGATCGAGCTGGGCTGAAAAGCTCACCTTTGCTACTGCTGCCCTAGAATGGGCTCAGTGATAAAGTTCTTTAACCCCACGTAAGGATTATTTTTTTCACATGTATTGTAACTGTTGATCTGGTATTGATTTAGTCTTACAGATACATGTCACTCACCTTGTGCAAGAGCAAACACACAAACACACACACACACGTATACATGTATGCATAGCCCATACGCTGTTTTTCTGCTCTGCTGATGCGGTGTCGTGTTCCTGTCGATGTAGCATCAGGAGCCGAACAAGAGACAACAGGAAGTCTTCCCTTTTTTAGGAGTTGTAGTCATGGCAACCTCTTTCATTTTTCCCATCAAAAAAAAAAAGAGGATCTGGAGCTGACTCTGAACAAACAGAAGTGACAGAATGGGGTGATTAACTAAAAAAAATTACACCTTAAAATTTTCAGAAACCTAACGAATGGTAATGAATTGTCTGGTTGTCTGGTTCAGGGAGCGCTGTTTGAATGGACCGTAAACACTGTCGCCATTCTCCGCGCCTCTCTTTGATCCGTAGCCTCAAACCCAGGCATGAAAATTGGGCCCTCAATTAAAGCAGTTCCCACACTCTCTGCCAAGAGCCGGCGCCATTTGCATAACGAGTCTCTTCCTCTTAGTGACTCGACGAGTCCGCTTTTGCATCACAGACCTTGGGTTAGAGGTCAGCGGGGAGCGTGTCGCGTAACACACATGGTGGAAATCAAGATTACCAGATGTTTGAAACATCTGCAGCCATGGTCCTCTTTGATTACACCGCAGACATGCAGAAGTGTCACACAGGACTTCAGTCAGAAAGTAGAGGTGGATACTTTCAGCATTTTATAGAATCGACTGATACAAAGTGTTTCTAGTCTGTTGCTTTAAATCGATTATATTGCAGAAATTAATTTAAAAAACGGACTGTTACAAAGTGCTGACACTGGAGACTCCTTCCAAAAGTTTAACCTGAAAGTCCCTGTTTATGTTGTTACTATCTACATTCAAGGTGAACTGCAGGACATCTTCTGACCAATCAGAATTGAGAACTCAACAGCACTGTGGAATAATAAGCAATCTGAGATGATTTCACATCTGTTCTATGTAACATCTGCACGCTCTTGTGTGCATGTGTATGAAACCGGCAGCTTCTGAAGAGGTAATGCTGAGGGAGGTGAGAGTTTGCCTAACAGCCCCGGGGCTGTGATTAGCTGCTGTTCCCAGAGTTAAACTAGCTTTGGGTTGGCAGCACAAACACCTTTAATCTGATTCTCTGCACCAGCGCTTTGCATAGCTCTCCTTTTGGGGTGTGTAGGTAAATCTGACACTTTGCTTGGATCTCAGGTTCTGTGCTGTATATTACTCAGTAGTAAAAGTTTTTCCTTCCTCCTCTTCTCCTTGCCTGTCTCCACAGTGACGACTACCTGGTGCGCGTGAAAGCAGTGGTGATGACGAGGGACGACTCGAGCGGTGGTTGGCTGGCTCAGGAAGGGGGCGGGCTCAGCCGGGTGGGCGTGTGTAAGGTGGTTCCGGCTGATCTGGACCTCCTTGGTCGTAACGGGTTTCTCATCTACGGAGAGAGACTCCGAGATAAGCAGGTAAAGTAAAGTAAAATATTTTTGTCTAAGGAGCACCAACATACCAGATATTTTATTACTTCCCATGATGGTTATAGTTATCTCTAAAATGTCACTTCATCGCCCCCTATTGGTGTAGTCTCGTTTAGTGTTTGTCCCATTAGTGTTGCCTCACTGACAAAGTGTAATCAGTTTTTACACCCAAATAAGGACATCCAGATCCATCACCTGACCTGGGCACTGCAGAAATGCCATAAGATATGCCATTGCTAAGACTTTTACAATCATAGTTTTGTAGTTAGAGATTTAAAAAAAAATCCCATGTGATATGGAACAGCAGTAAGAAATGTAATAAATAACAGCTTACATTAGCTTCACCAGTAGCTTAGCATATACAGCATGTGACACTTGAATGAAATACCAAAACAATCAACAACAATGACTTTGAAAATATTATTTCCACATGTATTTACGATCTATAAGTGCAAGTACTCATGTGGATTTACATGCAGCATGGATATGTCGCACATCCAGACTGAAAATGTTAGCATCTTATTGGTATCGCAGCATTTTTAATGAGGACGAGTAAATAAGCAGAGTATCTGACCAATAGCCGATACCAGTAGTGGTATCAAAGCGTCCATAGTATTAACCCAGCCTGCACCTCATTAGATTGTGTCTTCCGTAGT
Organism: Pangasius macronema; assembly: GCA_037577455.1. Taxonomy (NCBI): domain Eukaryota; kingdom Metazoa; phylum Chordata; class Actinopteri; order Siluriformes; family Pangasiidae; genus Pangasius; species Pangasius macronema. Next base: position 13,442,907 of record CM074970.1, read on the forward strand.
CCGTCACAGAAATTCAACAAACCCTCATGTAACCTGGTTGTAATCTCTGCTTAGCCATGGGCCGAGTGTAGACGAAGAAGCAGTGCTCCTTAGCAGTGCGAAGTTACAGCCTCAGTGACGCAGAGTGCCGTGTTGTACGCAGGTGATCCTCAAGTGCTTCCTGAAGAAGGATCTGATCTACACTAAAGCCACTCCCACGTTCCATCACTGGCGAGTGGACAACAAGAAGTGCGGCCTGACGTTCCAGAGTCCGGCGGACGCTCGCGCATTCGACCGCGGCGTCAGGAAGGCCATCGAAGACCTGACGGATGGTGAGTGAGGAGGACAAATATTACAGGAATTTTCATAATATTTACACGTTGGAATGTTTAAGATCCTGCGTTCCACATTTGGACTGTCAAAACGTTTACTAAACCTTTTGCCGTTGTGTTACTCGGTGAAGGTAAAAGCCTTTAAATTATTGAATGTCATTTATGGCATGCTGTATTATTTTTCACAACATTAAACAAAGTAAGTGCCAAAACGTCACAGTACACGCAAGCAGTTCATTGGAGACTTATTGGAGCTGCACTTTCTTCTGTGAACCTCAGATGGAGGTCTACAACACCATTACATACACCCTGTAGTGTAGTGATCATGATGTCGGGGCGGCTTGATTGTGTGTTGGAGGTTTAAATAAGAAAAAAAGAAAAGACGGTGGGAATCCTGGGTCACCTGGGAATTTAAAATCAAGCAAATTTCAGCAACAACAACATACCTGTGAGTAAATACAGTGTATAAAGAGAAAACTAAAGAGCTGGTGTAGCGCAACTACCATAAACATGTTAGCAAATAAGCTTCGATCTGTAAGTCGCATCACCTACAGGGCATCGTAAATATATTTTGAAAAATGCAACGTTAACGTTTAATCTAGATGCATATCATACATTATATTCAGTATAGTTAGATTTAATGTTGAGAATGTCCATGATATAAGGTAGATCTTGTTTCGTTTCGTTCCTGCTCCAGCGTCTCTTATTCTCTCTCTCTCTTGAGGTTGATAAGACAAAAAAAATGCTTGTCATGTTTATGCAGAGAAACCAGAAAGCATCAACTCCTCTGTCCTGAAGACTTTTCCATGTCGGAAAACTTGCTGACTGTTACAGGACGCTTGCACTGGAGACTCCTTCCATAAATGATAAATAAACATCGCTTTACCGAAAACTTCACAAGAGTATACATTTTATTTGTTGAATAACAACACGTTTTCTTTAGCTGTTTGTTATTAGCCTTGGCTTATGTGGAACGTCCACTGTACAAGTCCGTGAATGGGCCGTTACTATAGAAACGATAACGTATTAGAAAGACTTCCGCTGTAAGTGCATTCTGAAGTTGAAAGCTGCGGATTGTGTCTTTAATGGGCGTATTTAGTGTTGTGTTTGTTGTGTGTGCAGGTTCTACCACGTCCTCATCTACTCTGCAGAACGAGACGGAGCTGGGAGACGATGATGTCTTCACGGTGAGGATCCCGCTCTCCTTTTCTGCGTTACTCTTTCTGTCTCACTCACTGTCTCTGTCTGTGTCTCTCACTCGTTTCCTCTCAGTCTCAAAGACTTTCATAAACAGAAATACATGTATCAGGAAATAGCCAATAAGGCTACGTTTACACGACGACGGCGTAGTCAAAAACGGAAAAGTTTTTCTCTTGCGTTTTCACCTTGTTAGTAAACAGTACCTAAACAATTAAACAGTAACACTCTTGAGCAGCAACAACACTACCATGTACTCCGCCATTGTTGTGTATGTTTGTGTCGCGCTTGTCTTTAGAATAGACACATACTGCGCATGTCTACATACCTAACATGGACTACACACGCGCATGACGTCACCGTTTTCAAAGACTTGCGCTTTGAAACCTGCTTTCAAAAATATGCGGTTTCAGTCTCCAAAACACTATTGTCGTGTAAACGAACAGGCAAAACGCAGAAAAAGTTTCCCATTTTTGGCCGAAAACGTTGTTGTGTAAACGGACCCTAAGTCTGTGGTTGGGTTTTTACAGAGATTCATGGTTTGTGTGTGTGTGTGTGTATGTGTGTGTGTGTGTATAAGAGGGGATGTTTTGATGTTTTCAGGAAGTGGCCTCTAACCTTTTCCCCTGCTGATCCTAATTCAAGACAACAAAAACACACCGAATGCCTCAAGGCAGGGGAGCTGAAACACCACACACACACACACACACACACACACACACACACACACACACACACACACACACACAAAATGTTACAGCTTTACCTCTGACTGTTCTGAAGCTCTGACACTGGAGACTGTGCTGTAACAAAAACAACTTCCTGTGTGTCTAAAACATCCTTCACCGATCTGTTTAATCACCCAGTCTGGCTCTTTCTGTAACTTACTATAACTTGTTTCCTCACACTGAACAGAGCAGCAGTTTGCAATCACACACACACACACACACACACACACACACACACACACACACACACACACTGGCTGTCTTGTTGTTATTACTGGCAGGACAGCTCTCCCAGCATGACTCTTGATTCAGATATTGTCTCGGACAAACACATGCACACACAATGATGGCTCAGAATAGTCTTGACAAGACAGGAAGTGGTGCAGGAAGAGGATAGCTCTGACTCTGTAGGGCAAAGGTTATGGCTGATTGTGAAGATCATCGTATACAAGCACTTTATTTCCTCACTAGAGCACAAAAGAGGTGAAAGGTCAAGATCATGGAGTGTTTTTTAAATGATTTTTAGTGTTTATTTAGAAACGTTACCACAGCAG